>JZKD02S0246264.1:76582-98905 GCA_000966675.3 Picea glauca
ATCTACTGTGCAGTTGTTGAGAATGGGGAGAATTGGAATGTGGTTCAATGCCAACTTGTTTGTTTGGGAAGGGCACTACTAAAACAAAGTCGTATACTACTTCTTGATGAAGTAGTTGCCTTAGTGGACATTACAATTGATGGGTTTATTCATGAAACAATTTGCAACCAATTTTCTGGATAACCATAACACTTTGTATTTCATCTATTATCGATGGTGACTTGGTCCTGGTATTGAGAGATGGTATGGCATTAAAAGCTAGTCTATTTACCTAGCTTTCTGGTTCGAAATATTCTTCTTGCGTGGGAAAAATTTCGTATTTGTGGTTTATATGCTAAACATGTGTTGAGTATGACACTCCATCCAAACTACTCCAACAAATCATTGGCTTTTGCAAAGCTTGTCTCAGAGTACTCCATCAKATCATCCAGAACGACGAGCAAAGGATAGAAAGCTTAAAACAATTTTGGTCATATTGGGTTCCCAATATCATGAAGAGTTTTAAAAATATATATCCAGTAAATGAATCCTATGGCTATGATAGTAAATCCAGGACCTCAGAATAGCTTACCTAGCAACTCGACATTGATAAATAGTCCTGCAACCTGATTTTTTCATCCATGGAACTAGAATTCTTACTCTTCTCTTTGCTTTGATTAAAAATATTGCATGTCAATCCCCTCATGTTAGAACCTGTTATTTGTTCTCACAATCTTAGAAAAAGAGTCGTTAGATTGTTTCAAAGAGTAAACTCTTTACCTGTATTTAGTGCTTGCCAACAAATAACTTGAACAACTTTTTTTTTTTAATGCACATTTTATATTTTAAACAAACAACAAAAATATACATTTAAAAAAAAATAATAATGACAATGTCATATAAATATAATTTTAACAAACCACAAAAGTATACATGTTACTATTGAAAAATAACAATGACAATGTCATATAAATATATATTTTTTTTTTAAATTAAGTGAGAACTACATTCTCCAATTCCAATTCATACACGGGTGGACACCCATTTTTTACATAACAAAGTAGGGACTCTTCAAATCCCCGAACAAACACTTTATTGTTAGGCCCACAAGTTTTCAGTGACCCACAACCATTCTTTGCTATGCATGAAACAAATGTAATTATATGACTAAATTCTTCCAAACACTTTATTGTTACGCCCACAAGTTTTCAGTGACCCACAACCATTCTTTGCTATGCATGAAACAAATGTAATTATATGACTAAATTCTTCCATACTCTTGCACTCCACTTTAAACCAACTAATCGTGGGTGCAAAAATGTGGCATTTGTTGATACTTACATGATAATTACACGTTATTTCGATGGAATTACACCAACAACTAAATCCAATGACACCATCACAACAAGAATGACAATATTCAAAGCAAGGGATCAAAGTTGCACCTTCTTTGTCGACTTTTGCACCTCCAGCAATGATTGCACGTGTATTGCCCCTTTGGATTTTTAGTTGTATGTCATTGGAAGGTTTATAGTAGGTCACATACGAACTACATCATATAACAGAATAATATATTGATGTTGTTGAAAAGCCACATCCTCAATGTTGTGTTGAATTCCATCAATGTTGTGTTGAATTCCATCAATGTTGATATAAGGCTCAATGATGTGGGAATTAACCAATGTACCTTGTCCTTCTTTGTTTGTAGAAACAAGCCGAACAAATTTATAATTTTCAGAAGTTTCTCCTTCGACACTGACAAGTTAAGCGGACGCTCGCATGTTGATTGTAGAGGACGACTCCATCCAAAACTTCCACCAACATCATGACACCGCCCGTGCTCACTCCTTGCCAAAAATCTCTTTGACCTTTCAAAAAGAGAGGGTCGGCAGCAGGGCAGTGGCCTCCGCCGGAGTAGTAGGCGGCGACGATGGTGGCCTCATCGCCGAAAGCTCTGGATTTGGCTTCGTTGATGGCGGCGAAAGCGGTGGATTCGAGAACTCTGGCTTTGGCTTCGTTGATGGTGGCGAAGGCGGTGGATTCGAGAACACGTTCCAAGATCTACAGTTCCTCCCATATTGTGGGATTGATGTAATAACACATTTTACCATCGATGAACAACATGTTTCCCTGGCTTCCCCTTCTCTCAAGATCGAACGAGCCGCCCACTTTCGACAGAAAGAGCCTATTTTCACTATCGATTCTCCTCCTACTCCTCCTGTGAGACGAAATTTCGGCATGGAGCACAAAACAATTTACTAGCTTGAAAACTCGACCACGTAAATATTTCAGCTGAGTATAAGTTGGGGAGATTCGAAAGGGTCGCAGCAACCAGCGGACTACGCAATGCCCCAACCGGTGTGAGCTTCATGAATTGTCATAAACCAAGGCATAATTGAAACGCTAGCAGGACGTTATTCAAAATCGACTCGAAGTTTTTCACTGACATCATTCCTCCACCAATGATGAAAGGGAGAAGAGTCAATTCAGACTCTCAATCGTTCTCCTTCAAAAACCCAGTCTACTAATCTTTCTTCTCCTCTACTTAATAATCTTCATCCTCCTTTTAAACGAAAAGAAGGAATATTATTCTTTTTCTTTCGGATCTTGATATATGTTTGGATGTAATCATTTCTCACCACTTGTGTAAACGGTGTATCAGTGGCCGTCTTGACCCTTCAAGACTCGAGACACCATCGATGGATTTGTTAGCGGTGGCCGCCCTAACCTTTGCAGGCCACGAGACACCATCACCACTTCAATTAAATATTTTCTGGCCACTAGACACCATCACCGCTTCAATTAAATATTTTCTAAGATCTAAGGGGCAGTTTTTGAATTAGGGAATTAATGTTAGTTTTTTGTATAAATGGAGAACGGATTGTAATCTGAGAGATCTACGAAAGATTACATTTTGAATTGAAGTCACTAGTGTGCATTCGAAGGTATTTTCTCCATTTATACTTTGTTGTTCAATGAATTTGTAAACTCGTTTTATTTTCTTGATCAAATTCGTTTTTGGAACAAACACAGTAATTACTTGGTTCTTCCATTTGCGAACCCGGTCTCACATTAATTTTGAGCATAGCAATTCAAGGATTTTTCGCATTTCGGAGTTTACTTATTAAAAGGTGCGTGGAGTTATTTACTTTCAAAAACTCCAAACCCGAAGTTGTGGGCCCAAACCCTATTCACATTTCCCGATTCGGGATTAGTTGTTGCATTTTTCTTTTTTCTTTGGGTGTTTGTAAACCCCGAAACCTCGAACTGTTGGGCCCACAATTTATTCGCATTTCGCGATTCGGCAATTCACGTGGTGTTTTGTTTTTGGTGTCTGGCGTTGGTAATCGTCGAATCCCGAACCCCGATTGACCTCCGGTTTTTCACATTTGGTATCATAGCCTGTATTGTATCCTGTCAGTTGCTCATTGTTCATGTTTGTGCCCAATTTTACTGCGTGAGAATTTATTTGATTTCTTTCAAACTTTTATAAATGACTGTGTTTCATAGCAGTTTTTCTCAGATTCAGGTTCCTGTCCTGAGCGAGAAGTCATATGATTCCTGGTATATTCGGATGAGGACGATTTTGCGTTCTCAGGATTTGTGGACTTATGTTATTGATGGTTACGTCGAGCCAGTTGATGCTATAGAAGAATTGGCTCTGTCTAATGTTGACCATGTTTTGTTGAAGGAAAACAGGAAGAAGAATAACAAAGCTCTTAGATTAATCCAACAAGGATTAAATGAATCCATTTTTATGAAGATTCCTAGTGCTGCATCTTCGAAGATGGCTTGGGACATTCTTGAAACCTATTATCAAGGTGTGTCCAAGGTAAAGATAGTCAAGTTGCAGAACTTGAGAAGGGATTTCGAAAATCTGAAGATGAAGGATAATGAAAGTGTTGATACTTTCATGACTCAAGTAATGAGTGTTGTGAACCAACTCAGGAAGTGTGGAGATGATGTAGAGAAAAAAAGAGTTATTGAGAAAGTGTTGAGAAGTTTACCTAAGAAGTTTGAGCCCGTTGTTGTTCCCATAGAGGAATTTAAGGATTTAAGTCTAATGCAAATTGATGAATTAACTCGTTCCCTTGTTGCCCATGAATCTAGGATATCTAGATATGAAGAAGGATCAATGGAGCATGCTTTTAAATCCCAACTTCTTATTACCATAGGCAAAGGCAGAGGAAGGTTTTATAATTGTGCAAGAGGAGGTCGATTTTCTAATCGAAGATACAATAGAACTGAATCAGAGTCTGAGGAGAAGTCCCTGTAGAATCCTCCTACCTTAAGAGGGAGCAACAACAAAACCTGGCAACAAGAAAATCAGAGGTATGCAAAAACTAAAGTACAATGTTATTATTGTAAGAAGTTTGGGCATTTTGCTAACAAATGTTGGAAGAAGCAGGCAGATGCTGGAAAGCAGTCTGTACATATCACAAATGAGTCTGAGTATGATCAAAATCCTGTGTTTTCGACTTGTAATGTCACTCAAGAAAGTGCTAAAGATATTTGGTTTTTGGATAGTGGTTGCAGTAACCACTTGACTGGTAATAAGGATTTATTTTCTTCTATTGATACTAGTATTCAGTGTGAAGTAAAACCGGGAAATGACTGTAAGGTTACAGTTAATGGTAAAGGTGTAGTTCCAGTCTACACTAAGAATAATCAAAGAAGAAATATTGATGATGTTTATTTTGTGTCTGGTTTAAAATGCAATTTTATTAGTGTTGAACAGTTGTTAGAGAAAAAGTACAGAGTGTTCTTCAATAACAAGGTATGTACAATCTATGATAAATTACCCAGCAAACAGTTGATTGCAAAAGTAGAGATGACCAAGAATAGAATGTTTCCACTTGTTATGAGAAATGATTTGAGTGGTTCTTTGAATTCTTATAAAGATGGAAGTCTAGATGAATCTTGGTTATGGCATTTGAGATATGGTCATTTACATTTTGGTGGCTTAGATATGTTACAGAAGAAATAGATGGTGAAGGGGTTACCTTGTATTCAATAACCTGCAAGCTCTTGTGAGAGTTGTATACTTGGAAAACATCACAGAGAGAAATTTGTTTCAGGTGTTTCCTACAGAGAAAAATCTCCATTGGAAATTGTCCACACAAATTTATGTGGACCTATGCAAACACCTTCTTTAACTGACTGTGTTTATTTTATGACTTTCATTGATGATTTCAGTAGGAAGACTTGGTTGTATTTGTTAAAACAAAAATCTGAAGCTTTTGATGTTTTTAAGAAGTTTAAGGTTATGGTTGAGAGTGAAAGTGGTCAAACCATTAAAATCTTAAGGTATAATAGAGGAGGTGAATACAAACTTAATGAATTCATTGAATTTTGTGACCTTCATGGAATTAAAAGGCAGTTTACTGCTCGATATACTCCACAACAGAATGGAGTGGCTGAAAGGAAGAATCAGACCATCATGGACATGGCTCGAAGCATGTTGAAATAAAAACATCTTTCAAATGAATATTGGAGAGATGTAGTTCTTTGCTCTGTTTTTATCTTGAATAGAAGTCCGACCAAGACCGTGAGAGATTGTGTACCTAATGAAGCCTGGGATGGTAAGTCTTGCAATGTTTCTCATTTCAGAATTTTTGGATGTGTTGCATTTGCGCGTGTCCTTGCAGAAATGAGGAGGAAGTTGGATGAAAAAAGTGAGAGATGTATCTTTGTTGGATATAGTAAAGAGTCTAGGGCATATAAACTCTACAATCCCATCACCCAGAAATATGTAATTAGTAGAGATGCTCATTTTAAAGAAGATGAAGTCTAGGATGGAAGTATTGACAAATCAATTTCAGAGGGAGTTGTGTTACCCCATGAAGATGATGATGGAGCTGAGCAAGCTGAAGGAGATGGACAGATGGTTCCATATGCACATACGCCTGCAGCAAGAAGTCCAACAAGGAAAGCACTAGATTTCAGTCCATCTCAATTTAGAACGCCAAGAACTTATGAGTGTGGTAAACCATATGGACATGGTGGACATCAAACAGATTCACAGGTAAGTAGTGAATCAAATCCTACTTTAGCTTCATTAAGAAATAGATTTAAAGGACAAAAGACTAGAAGTTTAAGAGAATTATATGATCAAAATGAAGAAGTAGATCAGATTTCAAATTTTGCATTAATGGCATGTGATCCTATAAGTTTTGATGAAGCTACTAAAGAGGACATCTGGATAAAAGCAATGGATGAGGAGATTGATTCCATTGAAAGAAATAACACTTGGGATCTTGTCGATTTAGCTGAAGGTAAGAAAAGCATTGGTGTTAAGTGGGTTTATAAAACTAAGTTGAATGCAGAAGATGAAGTTGAAAAGTACAAGGCAAGACTTGTAGCTCAGGGGCTTAGTCAGCAACCCGGTATTGATTACAATGAAACATTTTCTCTTGTATCAAGAATTGACACTGTGAGGACAATCTTAGCTATTGCATCTCATAATAGATGGATCATGCATCAGATGGACATCAAGTCTGCATTCTTGAATGGATATTTGGAAGAAGAGGTTTATGTAAGACAACCTCCGGGTTATGAGATTGATAAACACAGAGATAAAGTTTACAAGTTAAGGAAAGCTTTATATGGATTGAAGTAGGCATATAGAGTTTGGTATAGCAGGATTGATGAATACTTGATGAGTTTTGGATTCAACAAAAGTCCAAGTGAACCAACTCTGTATACAAAGATAAACCAGGAAGATAAAATTTTGATTGTCAGTTTGTATGTTGATGACCTGATTTTTACTGGAGATCTATCTGTAGATGATTTTAAAAATACCATGAAAACAGAGTTTGAGATCACTGATTTAGGATTCATGAAGTTTTTTCTTGGAATTGAAGTAGATCAATCTGATGATGGCATTTTCATTTGTCAAACTAACTATGCAAATGAAGTGTTGAAAAGGTTTAGAACGCTGAATTGCAAGCCAGCTGCAACACCAATGGCAACTGGTATTAAACTGAGAAAGTATGATGAGGGATCATATGTTGATCCAACTCTGTATAAGAAGTTGGTTGGAAGCCTTATGTACTTAACAACACCCAGACCTGATAGAATGTTTGTTGTAAGTTTAATTTCCAGATTCATGGAGACTCTCAAGAGTACTCATTGGCAAGCAGGAAAGAGGATCCTGAGATATGTTGCTAGAACAACTAACTTCGCTATCCGATACACATCAAGCTTAAACTTTGAGTTGATCGGATATACTGATAGTGATTTTGCAGGTTCCATTGATGATAGGAAGAGCACATCTGGGTATGTGTTCAGTCTTGGATCTGGAGCAATGGCATGGGCATCAAAGAAACAACCCATTGTGACTCTATCTTCTACTGAGGTAAAGTATGTTGCAACAGTTGCAACTGCATGTCAAGCTGTGTGGATGAAAAGGGTCTTGAATGAATTATTGCATGACCAGAATGATGCAACCCAAATTGTCTGTGACAATAAATTTACCATTGCATTGTCAAAGAATCACGTCTTTCACAAATAGAGTAAGCACATTGATACAAGGTATCATTTCATTCGAGAGATGGTAACTGGTAAAGAGATTTATGTTCAGTTATGTGGATCTGAAGAACAATTTCCAGACATATTTACGAAGCTTTTGGGAAATGAATTGTTTAAAACTCATAGAAATAATATTGGGCTCTGTACACTATAATGCATTGTTTACAGCAATTTTGTTTTGCATGTTTTAGTTTGTTTTTTGTTCTGAAATGATTAAGAGGGAGTATGTCACGATGTAATCATTTCTCACCGCCTGTGTAAACGATGCATCAGTGGCCGTCTTAACCCTTCAAGATCACGACACCATCATCGCTTCAATTAAATATTTTCTAAGATCCAAGGGGCAGTTTTTGAATTAGGGAATTAATGTTAGTTTTTTGTATAAATGGAGAACGGATTGTAATCTAAGAGATCTGAGAAAGATTACATTTTGAATTGAAGTCGCTAGTGTGCATTCGGAGGTATTTTCTCCATTTATATTTTTCTTATTCATTGAGTTTGTAAACTTGTTTTATTTTCTTGATCAGATTCGTTTTTGGAACAAACACAAGAATTACTTGGTTCTTCCATTTGAACATAGCGATTCGAGGTTTTTTGGCATTTAGGAGTTTACTTGTTAAAAGGTGCGTGGAGTTCTTTACTTTCAAAAACTCCGAACCCCAAGTTGTGGGCCCAAACCCTATTCGCGTTTCGCGAATCGGGATTAGTTGTTGCATTTTTCTTTTTGCTTTGGGTGTTTGTAGACCCCGAACTGCTGGGCCCACAATTTATTCGCATTTCGCGATTCTGCAATTCACGTGGTGTTTTGTTTTTGGTGTATGGCGTTTGTAATCACCTAATCCCGAACCCCGATTGACCTCCGGTTTTTCGCCATCGTTAACCGGTTACAGGCATCTTTTCCTTCTGTTTTTAGGCACCTCTCTTTTCTTTAGTTCATTTTTTTCTTCATCTTGTTGCAGGTCAGAGATGAGATTCTCATGCATGTACTGGTTGCTTTACTTGTAAATTACGGTTTGATGTTCGTATCTTTCTTTTGTTTATCTTCTGCTTTCACTTTAAGTGGAAAAGAAAAAGAACGAATTTCTTAAAGGTGATAACACTCTTCATGTCCCTTTTTCAGGCACTTCTCTTTTCTTTAGTTCATTCTTTTCTTCATCTTGTGGCAGGTCCGAGAGAGATTCTACATTTTGCAGGTTTACATGTGAAAGAAAGAAGGCATTTTGCTTTTTCTGGTAGGTCCACCGGTATCTTATCATTGTGTTGCAGGTCTCAGATGAGATTAAAGCTGAACAGACAGTACAGGAAGACACGCACACTGTCTTCCTCTTCATCTTCTTGCGGGTCCGAGATCAGATTCTACATGTCACTGGTTTGCATGTGAACGAAGGATGGCATTTTCTTTTTTCTGGCATCTTCTTATTTTATTTTACATCTTCGTCTTCAGCCATCCATTACTGGTTAAAGGTAAACGCACTACGCATGTCCTTTTCTGAAGCATTTTATTGCCATCATTCTTGTGGCAGGTCCGGGTCCAAGACGAGATTCTACCCTCACTGGTTGGTTAATCTTCTCCTTTCACCATGACGGAATAGAAAAGTAAAAGATAAAAATTTGGTAGAAGGGCTCATTTTTCTTCACTAGAACTTGTTACCATTAACATTCTCTTATGTTTAATATATTATTGATCCCAAAATCACACTTAGGCACAACATGAATTCCTATATGGTAATGATAAGTAGAAGAGGAGTTGGTTTCCAACAACCATATGTTGAGTTGGAGAAACATTTCTCGATACTTGCATAGCTAATTTAAATATGGTGTACAAAGATGAAATATAAGAAATATAATTATTTTTGTGAATATATAATTTGTATTTATGAAAATTAGTATGATCTTGAAATCATTTTTTTTAATTATTATGTTACTTTTTTTCAAAATAGAATGTATATATTCATATTTGTGCAATGTGAAAATTAGTATGAGCCCAACCTCTTGTCAACGGGACTCTCAAATCCCTGATCCCTGATTTCCCAAAATGGGTAATCTCTCGACACGTGGCCTCCCGAAATCAGTTAGTCTACAACTTCTTTGGGGTTTCCACCATGGAACATCCCAATCTCTCGTCACCAGAACTCCTGAGTTCTCGATTCCTGATTTCCTGAAATGGGAAATCTCATGACACATGGCCTCCTTTAATCGGACGACCTGAATCCACTTCAGGGTTTCTACCATGGAATGCCCCGATCTTTCGTCACCAGACTCCTGAGTTATCGACTCCCGATTTCCTGAAGTGGAAAATCTCTTGACACGTGGCCTCCATTACTCAGACGGTCCAAATCTATTTTGGGGCTTTCGCCCCTATTCACTGGGGGTTTAACCCTCAGGTATCTCCTGAGAGATCCAACAGTTGTTGGGTTTTCTAGCCAAGATCTGGAGGCTCAGACAGGTTCCTAACTTTTGTGCTCTCCCACGACTCCCTGGACATGGAAAGATCAACGGTCTGGATGCCCTCATGGACCTTGGGGATCTACGGTCCTGACCTCTTCGCTACCCACAAAGACATAGAAAGTCATAGGGGTAAGGAACATAACATCCTACTTTCTCCTACCAAATCTAATGATCATGAGTGACCACAGATTTCTCGACGAAATCTCGTCCGTCAATCACCACCTATCAAGGTTAAGGCACTTAACTTTCCAGCTTCTTCTTCTTATCTGATAGTTGGGAGTGACCACAGATCTCTCGACACGATCTCGTCCATCAATTCGATACTTATCAGGGATTTCTTAAGGCCTTGTGCCTTCATGTCCTCCTTCCAGGCTCTTGATGGGATTTTCAAGAAGGGTATCTCTATGGGGAGGTTTACCCAGGGTACTATCTGAGGCAGATAAGGGTATCTCTCTCCCAAGAACCAGGCGTGAAGTCTGAATTAGATCAGTATGCATATAAATAATGATTTATGAGATCATAAGCCATACATAGTCTTTCTGTTATAAACATACAACTACCAGTACTGATCAAGACACCATACAGACATTCTTATAATGAAATCATTCACAATTTCATAGCTTATGATCATAAATGTCAGAATACATATATTTCAAGATGCCAAAGGCAAAACACTTATCAGAAAGTAACACCAGGGGTTATGCAACTGCTGAGAGGTGTGCTCGTTTCCACCCAACCATAGGCTCAGCGACTCCTAGCAGATTTACCACTAGCCACCCCCGAGCTGAGACCATGATGTTGTGAGACTGCGTCTCTATTTGCCAGTGACCAGGAGTGAAGGTTACTCTCTCTTCATATCGCCAAATTTCTCTTTCTCCCCTCGCGTCTCACCCCAATCGCTTCTCCCCCACGCCTTATCCTCTTGCGAGGTTGCGTGTGGTGCGATTTCCCTCGCGTTGGTCAGGCCTGACGGCTCTACAGATGGGTGGTTCACCTCCCCATCCCTCATTAATTTTTGAGGAGCCATCTACCTACCAACCTGCGAGACATTTAATTCGGGGCCAGCGAGCCACTTTTGGTTCTCTGGGCCAGTGAAGTCCAAATACGGTATTGTTTTTCGGTGGAAGTTAATGCCACCTTTCCAGGTGCCTTCCACTGCCTTTCTGCAGCCATCATGGTCTCTTTTTCAGCATATCCCCTCTCAGCAGTCCTGCAATATAAATTCATAATATTATTCACATTCATCGACCTTTTCCACAAGGTCCATTCACATCACATATTCACATTTCTAAGTTTGCCACAGTTCTTGGCCAGTCCAGTTATTTTTAAAAACTGGGGGAAATAGGGTGTTACAATTCCCTCCCCCTTAAAGCAACATCATCCTCGATGTTCTATCTATCAACATATCATGCATGTTCAGATGCAAACAAAATCAGATATGCATGTTTCATGGCATCCTCCATTTCCCATGTAGCCTCATCTGGGACAAAATGTTTCCACTGCACCTTGACCTGTGCAATGGTTTGGTTCTAGAGCGGGGTTTCCTTTCTATCCAATATGCATTGAGGTTCTGGTAGAAATTCTCCCTCTGGTTCCACCTAGATCACAGACCAATCAATTATATGATTAGCATCATGTACATATTTCTTTAGTAATGAAACATGGAAAACATTATGTGCTTTTACTGTGGGAGGAAGTGCTAGCCGATAGGCTACAGGTCTCACTCTATCTAAAACCTCAAAGGGTCCACAATACCAAGGTGCCAACTTGGCACAAGCTCCCATTTTCAGGGAACCCCTTCTGGGCTTAATTTTGAGATATACATGGTCTCCCATTTTGAACTCTCTTGGATTTCTCTTTTGGTCGGCATAACTTTTATGTCGGTTATGAGCGACCTTCAGATTTTGTTTTATCTGAGTCACCTGTTGTTCCATTTATTTCAACATATCGGGTCCAAAAGAAATCTTGTTTACAGGGTTACTCCAACTGACTGGAGTATTACACGGCCTACCATAGAGGACCTCGAAGGCACTCATCTTTAAGGATGCTTGGTAGCCATTGTTGTAGGCAAATTCTACCAATGGCAGGTAGTCTTTCCATTTTCTAGGTCGATGCATTACATGCATCCTTAACATATCCTCCAATATTTGATTCACTCTTTATGTTTGTCTGTTGGTTTGAGGGTGATAGGTAGTGCTAAACAACAATTTGGTCTCTAAACCAGCCATCAGTGATTTCAAAAAAATGGAAGCAAATTTTGTGTCTCTGTTAGACACTATCTCTTTCGGCATACGGTGCAGTCTGAATACCTCTTTCATGAATACCTGGGAAATATCTATCGCCTTGCAGGTCAATTTGACAGGGATGAAATGAGCAGACTTGCTCAGTTTATCCACCACTACCATAATGGGGTCATTCTATTTGGTTGAAGTTGGCAATCCAGTGATAAAATCCATGGAGATGGTTTCCCATTTCCATTCTGGGATGGGTAAAGGTTGCAATAGTCCTGTTGGGTGTCGATGTTCTACTTTAATCTGTTGGCACTCTATGCATCGAGCCAAATATTTGGCTATGTCTTTCTTCAATCTAGGCCAATAAAATTGTTTCCGGGTGGCAGTGATCATTTTCTGGTATCCTGGGTGACCAATATATGCTCTTTTATGTAGTTCATCCATAATGAACCTCTTCAAGTCGTCACAATTTGGAATGTATAGTCTATGTTTGTAAGTGAGTAGAACTCCTTCAGTCATTTGGTAGCCTTCATATTTTACTCCAACGGGTTCTTGTTGTAGGTACAGGGTCACAGTCTGAACGAAGGGATCTGTCTCTTGTGCATTTATGACTCTGTTCTTGACATCTGTCTCGCAGGTACTCACAGCTGCCAGGTGAATTGTTTTCATGCTTCTGCTAAGGGAATCGGCCACCCTATTTTCTTTCCCTTTAATGTGTTTGATTTCAAAATCAAATTTGCTAAGGAGGGCCATCCATCTAGCTTGTTTGGCATTGAGCTTTATTTGGTCAAACAAATATTGCAATCCACGGTGATCTGTCATAAGTACAAATTTTCTTCCCAAGAGGTAATGCCTCCACATTTTCAAGGCATGAACTATGGCAGCTAGTTCTAGATCATGAGTCACATAGTTGACTTCATGTTTGTTCAATTTTTGGGATTCATAGCAGATCACACTTCCTTTCTGCATAAGGAATCCTCTGAGCCCTTCCTTACAAGCATCTGTACACACAAGGAAGTCATCTTCTGGGTCAACGATTTTCAACACAGGGGCATGGGTCAGTAGATGTTTCAGGGTTTGGAATCTTTCTTCACATTTCTGTGTCCACAGGAATTTTGTCCCCTTCTTCTGGAGGGCAGTGATTGGACAACCAATCTTGGAGAATCCTTTTATAAATCACCTATAGTATCCTGCTTATCCCATAAAGGATCTAATGTCTGAAACATCCTTTGGGGTAGGCCATTCCATGATAGACCTGATCTTGTCAAGATCTACTGCTACCCCTACCTTGGACAGAACATGTCCCAAGTAATGTATTTGCTTCTGGAAGAAGTCACATTTGTTGAGTTTAGCATAGAGATGATGCTCTCTTAGCACTTGCAGCACAAGTCTAAGATGCTCTTCATGCTCTTCTCTATTCTAAGAGTAGATTAATATGTCATCAATAAAAACTAGTACAAATTTATCTAAAAATTTACTGAGTACATTGTTCATTAAGCACATGAAAGTGGCAGGGGCATTGGTTAACCCAAATGGAACTACCACAAACTCATAGTGACCATACCGTGTTCGGAAAGTGGTTTTATGGATGTCTTCACCCTTGATTCAGACTTGATAGTATCACGACCTCAAGTCAATCTTTGAGAAAATAGACGCACCTCCCAACTGATCAAATAGATCATCGATCTTGGGCAAGGGGTACTTATTCTTTATGGTTACTTTATTGAGTTGTCTATAATCTATACACAGTATAAGGGTGTCATCCTTCTTTTTCACAAACAGGACTGGTGCTCCACATGGGGACATGTTGGGTCGAATATAAACCTTATCCATCATTTATTTCAATTGCAATTTGAGTTCCACTAACTCAGGTGTGCTCATCCAGTAGGGTGTCCTAGACATCGGCACCACTCCTGGTGCAAGTTCTCTCGAGAAGTCAATGTCTCTTCTCGGAGGTAGACCCGGTACCTCTTTCGGAAACACATCTTTGTATTCTCTCAAGATAGGGTGATCATCAGGGCCTGGTTTATCACCTTTGATTGTTTTCAACACCTGTATTGCATACAAGGGACATCCTTTTCAGCAATACTTTCTCATTTGCAAGGCTGATATTTTCCTCATCGAGACAGGTTTTCGAATCCCTTGAAGGGTTATCCTTCTCCCTTATTTACTTACACACTCGAAGGTTTTATGGTAATAGTCTAGTCTGGCTTTATGGGTGGCTAGCCAGTCCATACCAATCAACAGATCGTATGATCCTAGGGGTAATATGTTAAGGGTTGCTTTGGTGGGGAATTCACCCAACATTAATTTGCAGGCTGGTATGACCTCTGCTACCCTTCTTTTGGTGCCAGTGGCTAACTGTACCAACCATGGCTTGGTTTTCTTGTGAGGCTGTAGTTTACACTTATCAACAGCTTTAGGGGCTATATAACTCAAATTTTAACCAGGGTCAATCAAAACAGACACCAGATTGTTGAAAATCATACCTTCTATTTCCACCACTGAAGCTTGGTGGTCATCTTGGTTATTATCCAATGCTGCATAAATCTGCGACACACTCCTTGCCACATCATTGACCATGGTAGCTTCCTGAATGTTATAAACTTTTCGACTATTCTGTTGTCAGTGTGGATAGTCTCTCAGGATATGCTCATCTCCGCAACCCCATCATTTCAAAGGTTCTCTCTTTGGGTTATCATTCTTTACTGGTATAGGTCCAGAAGTTTTATTTTCGTCCGATGAGGGAAAGTTCTACTGGAGTACACTCTGGGATGGAAAGTTCATTATGGGGTTCTTCTTGTAGTTCTTAAATCCTTAGAATTTGATCCCCTTTTTCTGAAATCTCAAACTACTCTTTTGTTTCTAGTCTCCACGAGACTCTGCCCGATGTCCATATTGTTCATGACAATATGTTGTCTTTCTAATAGTGTCTTCTAAGGTTTTTGGCTCATCAAATTCAATTCTGTTCTGGTATTCCTTTGGTAGCCCACTGATGAAGCATTGCACCTTCGCCTTCTCTTCTTTGATGTAGGGTACATATCTCAATAAGTCGAGGAATTTGTTGACATATTCCTCTATAGTGAGTTTCCCCAGTTTGAGTTCATAAAACTCTTTAGTCTTCTCGTCGAAATATTTTTCGGACAAATACTTCTTTCGGAAGTATTTCTCAAACTGTTTCCAGGACAGGTCCTCCTCGCGGACCCCTTTCAAATTCTTAAGATCTTCCCACCAGATGGAAGATTTTCCGTTCAGATTGAAAGTGGCCACTCAGGCCTTCAAATTATTTGAAAAATCATGGACTCTGAAATATTTCTTCAATCCAAGTAGTTAGGCCTCTGCTTCCTCTCCCTTCTTTATCTCACCATCAAAGGAGGGAGGTTTGGCCTTTCTGAATTCCTCAAATTTATGACCCTTGGAAGTCTTGTGCTTCTTTTGTTTTCTTCGAGAATAGGAACCGGTCCTGCTGCTGGAAGAGCCTTCTGAATCACCAGCTTCCTTCTCAGAGGAATCGTCTGCCACTAGTCCTTTACCTCTCGGGTGGACCTTCCTTGAGGTGCTCCTCTTAGTATGGCCACTGATATGACCATGTTTCTGCATCTCAGGTTCATGCTATATTTTTCGTTGTAGGTCGGATAAGCTCTACAGTAAAACTGCATTGATTTCAGTTTGCTTTTCTTGTTCTTTCATCATCCTTTCATTGTTGGCCTTGCAGCTTTGCAATTTGACCATGAGACTCCTCACAATCTCAGCTAGATCTAGAGGGGTCCCTATTGCTCTTCTTTCATCAGACTCTTCGTCTCTATTATGGAAGCCTTCTCCCATCTCTTGGTGAGTCACCATTTTCTACGTCTGTAAATTCCTACAGCTGATCGTTCGCTTGGGTGAAAAGACAAATGTTGGGTGTTAGTCAATATTTATATTTACTTATACCCAATACATAATTCATATTTTCACATGTATACCCATATAACAGGGGTTTTTTTCATTTGGGTCTTAATCCTTATCTATCCAGCCATCTCAATTGCAAGAGACTCTACCTACTTTAGTAGGTAGCCATCGTAACACTAAAATAGGACAACACAGTTCATGTCCCTTGTATGGCCGGTGCAAATTTATGGCACAATTTATTCCACCTCTGTCATTTGCACTCAGATCTTATCAATGATAACGATCAGTGCATCCCTACTATCAGAAGAGTAGTTATTATTTTAATAGAGGGTTTACAGAAAAAAATTCCCAGATTACAATTTCATTTTGCAATCCTTCTTCTTAAGGAGAAAACACAGATAACAATATCTTCCTACGCGGCTCATGCCCGAGACCAAGTGATGTAAACGCGCCCTCTGCCTCACCAAAGGACTTTGCGCTGACCTCCTGGTATTAAGGATCATTCTAATTTTACCCTCAAGCCGGAGTGGCTCCTTCGATTCTCCACTAGAATCTCTATAAAAATTGACCCACAGGTCTTTTCTGCTCCTCGCAGCCTCTAGGCCCGATCATTGTTCTCTTCACGACAGGACAATGGAATTTCAGGTTTCGGGGTTTCGAAATCCCGATGTCATGACTCTTTGCCTTTTGTTTCCCAATTTCTCGATATCCTGTGATGCTTCACTTCTGCTAGTCCCCTGGGCTAGACTTTTGGGTCCATACGACCTCCCCTTATATAACCACAGTCTTATCTCTTTTTAGGGTTTCGGGCTTTCAATTGCCGAAATGCATGGACACTTTGCCCTCGGAATCCCTGATATCTCAATATGATGTCATCTGGCCCTATAGAGAAGCTTTTCCACCTTATCAGGATTCCGGACTTTGCATTTCCGAAATGCACGAACGCTTTGTCCTCAGGATTCCCGGTTTTTCGAATTCCGTAATGCCGATAGATGGCTTTGTTTTCGGGAAATTTCCCGAATGCTTAGATCTCCACCACACATCCTCCTATGATGGACGGTCCTAATCGCTTCTCGCGATTTCGGAGTTTTCAATGCTGAAATGCTCTGAATTCTTGTTCTCGAAACTCTCGAAATGCTGATGGACTCCCCTATCTCCACCACGTGTCCCAACCGATGAACATTCCTCGATCACTCGTGATTTTGAGAATTCAAATGTCGATGTCCTTCTGTCCTCCTGAATCCCAAAAATCCGACATGAAAAATGTCGATGAGCTCTTGAGTATCTCCATCTGTCTCAACTAATGGATGGTCCCAATTCAGTCTCGGGATTTCGCGACCTGTGATTCCCCGATGTTTTAGTTCCCTGTCAACTTAAAACCCCAGTAGCCGAAATACCAACGGGTTCTTGATCTCCACCATGTTTCCCTTCAAGATGGATGGTCCAGATCAAAATCAGTGTTTTCACTATGGATTTACCCAATCCCTTGTCCACAGGACTTCTGATATCTCGAACTTCGATGCCTCAATATCCCGATGCTCTTCGGGACCTTCGCTCAGCTTGAGAGGGTTTAAACCGCATGCAACTCCTGTCAGATCAGACGGCTGACAGGTAACTAGGTGAGGATCCAACGGCTAACGATATCCTAAGCTTGAAACTCTAAAAAACGGTCGTAACCTCCTTGCTTCTTTGTCAGATCGGATGGCTGACGGGTATTAGCTAATTCTCTACAGAGAATTTCGATCGTCTGTTTCTTCCCTCTGATGATTTTTCAGGTTTGAATCCTTCTGAGATCTTCCACTCCTTCAAAACCTTTCGAGAACCTCCTGCAGGCATTCTTTGTAGCAACCCTTCCAAATACTTCAAGTGTTGAACACCTCCGACTTTGCACACTCCTTGCAGCAATAGTCTGTTAACAACTCCTCGGGTTTCGACCCTTGAGACTATCTTCAACCTGTGCACACTTTGCATGACTCTTGTGCCCAAATGCACTCCCAAGGAATGAGAGAAAAATCTACCTCTCCTGAGCTTTCAGAGACAAGCCTCTGAACCCTTTATCGACGCACTCCTTGCGGACAAATTCAACTGCCCTCCTTGCAGGAACTCTTGCTCAAATAGAGAAACAATTGAAACTCATTTCTCTTACTCTCTCTCTCTCTCTCAGATTTCAGACATTCAATAAGAAATCATTCATACATATCATAAAAACAATTGCATGAAAGAAAGAGTAAAACATTCATGAGCATAACATTCAAAAATGCATACACAAAGAATACATGAACACCATGAGTTTGAATAACAGTTTTCTTGTATTAATTTAGAACTTCTGTACATGGAGTCTGCTACACATCTCTCTGCTTCTCCTCTATGCTCTTTCTCTGTCTTCCTCTTACAAAGATACAAGTGAGGGTGTCTATATCCTATTTCCCTCGTTCCTTCTAAAACTGTCTAATCTAGGAATTCAATTCTACCTACTTCCATTAACTGTCATAAACGCTTCTATCTACTTCAGACGAGAGTGGCATGCTCAAGGTCTGTTTACAATATTACAAGTACACCTCCCTCTTTAATTATTACATTTATGTTTGGCACATCAAATTTTCAAAATGATTCAAATAACTTTATCATATGTCAAAATGCGTTGGTGCCTGCCCCACGCTCACTTGACGCTGGCGATGCTCCTACATCATACTCCCTCACTTGAAAATTTTCATGGGCTCCTGTCCATGAGCTCTCGCACAGTCTTTCCATGCTTCTAAATCTCTGCTTCATTTTCCTAGCTGGCATCTTCAACTGGATGGCCCTTCCACTTGACCAAATACTTGAAATATTGCCTTCACCTAGTCTTCCTACTCAGTATTTTTTCTAGTATGTACTCCATATACGACTTTTCTGCAACTGGCATCTTCTTTCTCCACTGCACCTCTGGCTGCTCATTTTCTGTCTCCGCTTCCTCAGGTTTATATGGGTACAAATATGAGATATTGAATATCGGAGAAATTCCTATCCCATCGGGTAATTCAATATCATAAGCATTTGTCCCAAATTTCTTCAAGACCTTGCATGGTTCGATTTTCTTCATCTTCAGTTTATTATATGTTCCCCTCGGGAACCTTTCCTTTCTCAGATGTGCTAGAATAAAGTCACCAACTTCAAATTGAAGTTGTCTTCTGTGCTGATCTACCCTACGTTTATACTCCAAGCTTGAATTCTGCAATCGCTCCTTCACCTGGCTGTGAAGTTCCTTCATCGTCTCTACGAAATCTTCTACGCTAGCGCTCCTAGTTCCATTCAATTCTATATCCCTCAACTCAGAAATCCCTCTCGGTTGTATGCCATAAACAATCTGAAATGGACTCTGCCCTGTGCTTCTGTTAATTGTGTCGTTATACACAAACTCTGCCTATGGTAATATGTTGTCCCACTGGCTGTGGTGTTCTGTCACCAAGCTCCTCAGCAAGTCTCCCAGACTTATGTTCACTGCTTCAGTTTGTCCATTCGTCTAAGGATGATAAGATAAACTAAATGGTAAGTTAGTTCCTAGCTTCTTCCACAACGTCCTCCAAAAGTGTCCTACGAACTTTGTATCTCTATATGAAACTATGCTCCTTGGTAAGCCATGAAGTCGAATGACTTCTTTGAAAAACAGGTTCACAGTGTGAGTTGTGTCCCTGGTTTTCTGACATGGAATGAAATGTGCCATCTTAGAAAATATATCCACCACCACAAAGATTGAGTCAAATCCTCTTTGTGTTTTTGGCAACCCCAATATAAAATCCATGCTGACTGCATCTCACGGCCTCTCGGGTATGGGCAATGGTTGATAAAATCCAACATTTTGCCTCCTTCCTTTCGAATGTTGACAAACTTTGCATCTGTCCACAAATATTTTAACTTCTACTCGCATTCCCGACCAAAAGTATGACTCATTCAGTTTTACGAATGTCTTGTCATGACCGAAGTGTCTGGCCAATCCTCCACTATGTTTCTCCTTCAACAAATTCTCCCTCATGGAGCATTTTGGAATACAAAGTTGATTTTTCTTAAACAACAATCCTTCCTGGATCATGTATTCTGCCCATTTTATTTTATCTCTGAGAACTAGATTCTCAGCTGCTTCATATGCCTCCTTAAAATCTGGATCACCTGCATACATGTCTCTGAGATCATCAAAACCCAATTTTTTGACCTTGAACTCCTGCAACAACAAACACTTCCTTCTCAAAGCATCAACAACTTTGTTAGCGGTACCTGAAATATGTTTAATCACAAAAGTGAAATTTTGCATATATTCAACCCATTTTACATGTCTCTGATTCAACTTCTCCTGTTGGGTCACAAACTGCAGTGTATGATTGTCACTGTATAGGACAAACTCCTTCAGAACCAAATAGTGTCTCCACTTCTTCAATGCCTAAATGATAGCATAAAATTCCTTGTCATATGTGGAGTACTTCACCTTCGCTTCATTCAACTTCTCACTAAAATGCGTTATCGGCCTGTCTTCTTGACTTAAGACTGCCCCTATTGCAAATCCACTTGCATCACATTTCACTTGAAATGTCTTTCAGAAATCCGGCAACACCAAAATTGGTTGTTCCATGATTTTCCTCTTCAACAAATTAAAACTCCTTTCAGCCTCTTCTATCCAGTGAAAAGACTTATGTCTTTTCTTCACTATATCCATCATTGCTGCACTAATTCCACTAAAATTCCTGATGAACTTTCGATAGAAACTAGATAATCCGTGAAAACTCCTCACCTCAAATATGTTCTTCGGTGACGGCCAATTCTTAATCACTTCCACCTTGTCTGGATCCATCCTCAACTTGTCTGTAGATATAACGAATCCCAAATAAATGAGCTTTGTCTTCATGAATTAGGATTTCTTTATGTTTATCAGTAGCTTTTCCTGTTGTAGCCTCTTCATCACTGTAGACAAATGTTTCAAGTGTTCAGCCTCTATTTTTCTGAAAATCAATATATCATCAAGATATACAATAACAAATTTTTCGATGAAATCTTTCAGGACTTCATTCATCAATCTCATAAATTCACTTGGCGCATTTGTTAAGCCAAATGGCATAACACGCCATTCATACAACCCTTCGCTAGTTTTGAAGGTTGTTTTCCATTCATCACCCTCTCTCATGCAAATCTGGTGATGCCCACTTTTCAAATCAATCTTCGAAAAAAAAATTGCTCCACTTAAGCAATCCATTAGGTCATCCATCCTTCGTAATGGAAACATGTACCTGATTGTTATCTTATTAATTGCCCTTGAATCAGTACACATCCTCCAGCCTCCCTCTTTCTTTGGACTGAGTACTATTGGAACAACACATGGAATCAAGCTTTCTCTAACCAACCCTTTATCCAATAAATCCTGAACTTGTCTTTTGACCTCTTCATTCTCCCGCGGTGTTAATCTGTACGCTACTTTGTTCGGTAAATTGGCTCTAGGTATGAGATCAATATGATGACTCACACTCCTGATTGGTGGTAACGAACGAGGTAGTTCATCCACTACTATGTCAGCGAACTCTCCCAGCAGTTCCTGAACCTCTTCTGGTAGATCATCTATCCTTGTGTTGGTTAAAACAATTGTTGGCTTCCTAACCATAATGAATTGTGGTTCCTCCTTCTTCTTGACCTCATTAAGGAGTTCCTTCCCACTCATGAGAAGTACAGTGTTACTTACTTCCGATTTCACCTCCTTATCTTTGATTGGAAGTAACATGTGAGTCCTCCCATTCTTTTCTAAGGTATATGTATTCATCCTCCCATCATGAATCACATTTCTGTCATATTGTCACGGTCTACACAGCAATAAATGGCAAACATCCATAAGAATAACATCGCAAAGTATCTTATCATTATATCCTCCTATCTTAAATTCAACTAAACATTGTTTAGTGACATTTACCTGATGTCCTTTTTGTAGCCATGAAACTCTATATGGACTTGGATGTTCAATCGTCTCCAGCTCCATCTTTTCTACCATCTCTGTTGAAATGATATTATCTGTGCTACCACTGTCCAGAATGACCTTGCATACCCTGTCCTTGGTTTTGCAAGTAGTCCGAAAAAGTCTATTTCTTTGGACTGAACTCTCCACTTCCTTCTCTGGTGTCAAAAGAACCTTTCGCATCATCAACGATCTTCCGCCTTCAACATTTTCTGCCTCAACATTCTGCCTCTGAGCTTTGGTGATGTGGGTTTCTCCACCCTCTCTCTTCTTGTC
>JZKD02S0246264.1:104036-132954 GCA_000966675.3 Picea glauca
GTATACTTGGAAAACATCACAGAGATAAATTTGTTTCAGGTGTTTCCTACAGAGCAAAAGCTGCATTGGAAATTGTCCACACAGATTTATGTGGACCTATGAAACACCTTCTTTAACTGGTTGTGTTTATTTTATGACTTTCATTGATGATTTCAGTAGGAAGACTTGGTTGTATTTGTTGAAATAGAAATATGAAGCTTTTGATGTTTTTAAGAAGTTTAAGTTTATGGTTGAGAATGAGAGTGTTTAAACTGTTAAAATCTGAAGGTCTAATAGAGGAGGTGAATACAAACTTAATGAATTCATTGAATTTTGTGATCTTCATGGAATTAAAAGGCAGATTACTGCTCGATATACTCCACAACAGAATGGAGTGGCTGAAAGGAAGAATCGGACCATCATGGACATGGCTCGAAGCATGTTGAAAGAAAAACATCTTTCAAATAAATATTAGGGAGATGCAGTTATTTTCTCTATTTTTATCTTGAATAGAAGTCCGACCAAGACCATGAGAGATCGTGTACCTCAGGAAGCCTGGGATGGTAAATTTTGCAATGTTTCTCATTTCAGAATTTTTGGATGTGTTGCATTTGCGCATGTGCCTGCAGAAATGAGGAGGAAGTTGGATGACATAAGTGAGAGATGTATCTTTATCGAATACAGTGAAGAGTCTAGGGCATATAAACTCTACAATCCCATCACCCAAAAATATGTAATCAACGTAGATGTTCAATTTAAAGAAGATGAAGCCTAGGATGGAAGTATTGACAAATCAATTTTAGAGGGAGTTATGTTACCCCGTGAAGATGATGATGGAGCTGAGCAAGCTGAAGGAGATGGACAGATGGTTCCACATGCACATACGTCTGCAACAAGAAGTCCAACAAGGCAAGCACCAACTTTCAGCCCATCTCAATTTAGAACGCCAAGAACTTATGAGCGTGGTGAGCCATCTGGACATGGTGGACATCAAATAGATTCACAGGTAAGTAGTGAATCAAATCCTACTTTAGCTTCATTAATAAATAGATTTAAAGGACAAAAGACTAGAAGTTTAAGAGAATTATATGATCAAAATGAAGAAGTAGATCAGATTTCAAATTTTGCATTAATGGCATGTGATCCTGTAAGTTTTGATGAAGCTGCTAAAGAGGATGTCTGGATAAAAGCAATGGATGAGGAGATTGATTCCATTGAAAGAAATAACACTTGGGATCTTGTCGATTTACTTGAAGGTAAGAAAATCATTGGTGTTAAGTGGGTTTATAAGACTAAGCTAAATGCAGAAGGAGAAGTTGAAAATTACAAGGCAAGATTTGTAGCTCAGGGGTTTAGTTAGCAACCCGGTATTGATTACAATGAAACATTTTCTCCTATAGCAAGAATTGACACTGTGAGGACGGTCTTAGCTATTGCAGCTCATAATAGATGGATCATGCATTAGATGGACGTCAAGTCTGCATTCTTGAATGGATATTTGGAAGAAGAGGTTTATGTAAGACAACCTCTGGGTTATGAGATCGTTAAACACAGAGATAAAGTTTACAAGTTAAGGAAATCTTTATATGGATTGAAGCAAGCATCCAGAGTTTGGTATAGCAGGATTGATGAATACTTGATCAATGTTGGATTCAACAGAAGTCCAAGTGAACCAACTCTATATACAAAGGTAAACCAGGAAGGTAAAATTTTGATTGTCTATTTGTATGTTGATGACTTGATTTTTACTGGAGATCTATCTATAGATGATTTTTAAAATACCATGAAAATAGAGTTTGAGATGACTGATTTAGGATTCAAGAAGTTTTTTCTTAGAATTGAAGTAGATCAATATGATGATGGCATTTTCATTTGTCAAACTAACTATGCAAATGAAGTGCTGAAAATGTTTTGAATGTTGAATTGCAAGCCAACTGCAACACCAATGGCAACTGGTATTAAACTGAGCAAGTATGATGAGGGATCATATGTTGATCCAACTCTTTATAGGAAGTTGGTTGGAAGCCTTATGTACTTAACAACAACCAGACCTAATATAATGTTTGTTGTAAGTTTAATTTCCAGATTCATGGAAACTCTGAAGAGTACTCATTGGCAAGCCAGAAAGATGATCTTGAGATATGTTGCTGGAACAACTAACTTCGGTATCCGATACACATCAAGCTTAAACTTTGAGATGATCGGATATACTGATAGTGATTTTGCAGGTTCCATTGATGATAGGAAGAGCACATCTGGGTATGTGTTTAGTCTTGGATCTGGGGCAATGGCATGGGCATCAAAGAAACAACCCATTGTGATTCTATCTTCTACTGAGGTAGAGTATGTTGCAACAGTTGCAACTGCATGTCAAGCTGTGTGGATGAGAAGGGTCTTGAATGAATTATTGCATGACCAGAATGATGCAACCCAAATTTTCCGTGACAATAAATCTGCCATTGCACTGTCAAAGAATCACGTCTTTCACAAACAGAATAAGCACATTGATACAAGGTATCATTTCATTCGAGAGTTGGTAACTAGTAAAGAGATTTATGTTCAATTCTGCAGATCTGAAGAACAATTTGCAGACATATTTACGAAGCTTTTGAGAAATGAATTGTTTAAAACTCATAGAAATAATATTGGGGTCTGTAAGCTATAATGCATTGTTTACAGCAATTTTGTTTTACATGTTTTAGTTTCTTTTCTGTTCTGAAATGATTAAGAGGGAGTATGTCAGGATGTAATTATTTCTCACCGCCTGTGTAAACGATGCATCGGTGGCCGTCTTGACCTTTCAAGACTCGCGACACCATCATCGCTTCAATTAAATATTTTCTAAGATCCAAGGGACAATTTTTGAATTAGGGAATTAATATTAATTTTTTGTATAAATGGAGAACGGATTGTAATCTAAGAGATCTGAGAAAGATTACATTTTGAATTGAAGTCGCTAGTGTGCATTCGGAGGTATTTTCTCCATTTATATTTTGTTGTTCATTGAGTTTGTAAACTTGTTTTATTTTCTGGATCAGATTCGTTTTTGAAACAAACACAATAATTACTTGGTTCTTCCATTTGAACATAGCGATTAGAGGTTTTTTCGCATTTAAGAGTTTACTTGTTAAAAGGTGCGTGGAGTTCTTTACTTTCAAAAACTCAGAACCCCAAGTTGTGAGCCCAAACCCTATTAGCTTTTCGCAATTCGGGATTAGTTGTTGCATTTTTCTTTTTGCTTTGGGTGTTTCTAAACCCCGAAACCCCGAACTGCTGGGCCCACAATTTATTCGCATTTCGCGATTCTGCAATTCACGTGGTGTTTTGTTTTTGGTGTATGGCGTTTGTAATCGCTTAATCCCGAACCCCGATTGACCTCCGGTTTTTCACAATATATAAGCCATCGTTAACCGGTTACAGGCATCTTTTCCTTCTGTTTTTAGGCACCTCTCTTTTCTTTAGTTCATTTTTTTCTTCATCTTGTTGCAGGTCCGAGATGAGATTCTCATGCATGTACTGGTTGCTTTACATGTAAATTACGGTTTGATGTTCGTATCTTTCTTTTGTTTATCTTCTGCTTTCACTTTAAGTGGAAAAGAAAAAGAACGAATTTATTAAAGGTGGTAACACTCTTCATGTCCCTTTTTCAGGCACTTCTATTTTCTTTAGTTCATTCTTTTCTTCATCTTGTGGCAGGTCCGAGATGAGATTCTACATTTTGCAGGTTTACATGTGAAAGAAAGAAGGCATTTTTCTTTTTCTGGCAGGTCCACCGGTATCTTATCATTGTGTTGCAGGTCTCAGATGAGATTCTAATGTCAGGTCTCAGATGAGATTAAAGCTGAACAGACAGTGCAGGAAGACACGCACACTGTCTTCCTCTTCATCTTCTTGCGGGTCCGAGATCAGATTCTACATGTCACTGGGTTGCATGTGAACGAAGGATGGCATTTTCTTTTTTTCTGGCATCTTCTTATTTTATTTTACATCTTCATCTTCAGCCGTCCAATACTGGTTAAAGGTAAACGCACTACGCATGTCCTTTTCTGAAGCATTTTATTGCCATCATTCTTCTGGCAGGTCCGGGTCCAAGACGAGATTCTACCGAGATTCTACCCTCACTGTTTGGTTAATCTTCTCCTTTCACTATGACGGAATAGAAAAGTAAAAGATAAAAATTTGGTAGAAGGCCTCATTTTTCTTCACTAGAACTCGTTACCATTAACATTCTCTTATGTTTAATATATTATTGATCCCAAAATCACACTTAGGCACAACATGAATTCCTATGTGGTAATGATAAGTAGAAGAGGAGTTGGCTTCCAACAACAATATGTTGAGTTGAGAAACATTTTTGGATACTTGCATAGCTAATTTAAATATGGTGTATAAAGATGAAATATAAGAAATATAATTATTTTTCTGAATATATAATTTGTATTTATGAAAATTAGTATGATCTTGAAATCATTTTTTTTAATTATTATGTTACTTTTTTTCAAAATATAATGTATATATTCATATTTGTGCAATGTTTTAGTATTTAAATGATAAAAAAAATTTACACAAATTTAAATTTGTACAATTATAAAGAAAATTTTGTAGTTTCATTCTTTTTTTTTTTTCAAAGTGAATTTATCATTTAATTTTTTATTTTCAAAATAATCATATTTTTATTTAATTTTTATTTAACCAATGTAAATCCATCTTAACTCATCATGTAGATGATCATTGAAGGTGAAAACTATTTTTTAGATTAAAAATACTTAAGGAAATATTTGCAATCTCTAGAGATACCTCATGATAGTATGTGTGTGTAGGTCCATATGTCAAAGGAGCTGAAATATTTTATTTTTAAGATAAAAAGATTTGAGGAAATGTTTGCAACCTCTAGAGATAGTTCATGATAATGTTGAACATGGAAAGAATTAAACATCTCCTTAGTATTGGACTCTCAAAAACATCTTTGTATGTAATAAACATTATAAGACCAACACCATAATTTTAAAAATATAAATTTTTTTTAAAATAACAATATTCAAATTTAAATTTTTATTTATTCAATATCATTAAAAAAAAATTAAATACAATATATTAATCATTAAAAAAAAATACAAAATATTATATATAAAGTAATATTTATACTCATACCGCCCAAAGGGGTTAGATCCAATGGTGGAAAGCAAGAAGTTTTTCACGATTGGGCAAGGTTCAATTCCCGTGAGGGCCTAACCTGAAGCCATGGGGGCTCCTTCAGGTAGTGGTTGAACGTGTGGTTGCACACAAAGATATTATATTAAAAATTATATCGTGACACGTGCACACATAAGTGGATCAAAGCCCACCCCCATGTCCTTCAATTTTTTAGATATCATGACCCGTGCACACATAAGTGGATCAAATCCCACCCCCCTGTCCTTCAATTTTTTAGATATCGTGACCCATGCACACATAAGTGGATCAAATCCCACCCCCATGTCCTTCAATTTTTTAAGCCCAAAGAGGTCGGATCCAATGGTGGAAAGCAAGGATTTTTTCACCATTGGGCAAGGTTCAATTCCCGTGAGTGCCTAACCTGAAGCCATGGGGACACCTTGACGTAGTGGTCGAATGTGTGGTTGCACCCAGAGATACTATATTAAATGGTATTGTGACTCATGCACATATAAGTGGATCGAAGCCCACCCCCATGTCCTTCAATTTTTTTCCCAAAGGGGTTGAATCCAATGGTGGAAAGCGAGGATTTTTTCACCATTGGGCAAGGTTCAATTCCCGTGAGAGCCTAACCTGAAGCCATGGGGGCACTTTGAGGTAGTGGTCGAACGTGTGGTTGCACCCAGAGATATTATATTAAAAATGATATCATGACCCATGCACACATAAGTGGATCAGATCCCACCCCCATGTCCTTCAATTTAGAATGCCCAAAAGGGCTGGATCCAATGGTGAAAAATGAGTTTTTCATCATTGAGCAAGGTTCAATTCTTGTTAGGGCCTAACCTGGAGTCATGGGGGCACCTTGAGGTAGTGGTCAAACATGTGGTTGCACCCAGAGATATTATATTAAATAATATCGTCACCCATGCACACATAAGTGGATCAAATCCCACCACCATGTCCTATAAAGTTTAAGCCCTCGGGGGTGAAGAGCAATTGGAAATAGTGGAAATGTAAAGGAAGTTTGTTATGTGAGGTTACGAGTTTGAAACCCACGTCTTATATTGTGTGTTGCGTAGTGGGCACCGTAGCACACATGGAGCTTATAGTGGTAGCGGTCGGAATTGACCCTGTGTCATCCAAGTACGAGCCCGGCCCAGTTGTCAATTCTTCTAGACAAAAAAAAAAATTATTTATACTCATACAATATCCATAACCTTTCAATTAGAGTACAATATCTCTTTCACTACACCATATACTAGCCCATCCACTTAACCTATGGTTGATGAACGTTGAGAGGCGATGCCATCTTGTTGCATGTCATCTTGTCGCATGTCATAGCTTATAGGTGGCAAGAAGATTAATGTATACTCTTTTTTTCTTTTTTCCATGGAAAAAAACTTAATTTTATTCATCTGAAGAGACAAAATTACATTTTTTAGGTTCTTTTAAGAACAATTCATCTATGGAAACACATGTTCATGGTTGCCGCCAGTAAAAAAACATCAAGAGATGTCCCTTAGTCTCATAAAAGACATTTGAGAAATTACAACATCTATAGATTTAAAATAAAATATAAACAAGATAAGAAAAGCTCATCCCTAGGGATCCAAACAACACAAAATCTTTGATACATAATTCAGGAGTATGAATGAACATCAGAAAAATATAGTACTAAAAGGAGAAAAGCATAAGCATGAAGTTGACAGTGTTGATGACTCATACAATTATTGTTATGGGTGAGCCATAACCTCTATGAAGGGATTGTGATAGTACTCATATACATCTTCCCCCACAACATTAGTGATTTTCCATTCCCCAAAGGGAAGTCAAGTCCCTTCTTTTGATAAAGTGTCTCCTAGTTGGTTTTGTTCCTTGTAAACATGTTTGAGTGAAGAAGAATCAAATGAGTTCATGAACCTGAAAATATACTCCAAAATAGGAAGCAAAAATATATTATGGAAAATTTTATATTTTCGAGACCAATTTATAACATTCATGGAATCTCCAAATAGTTGAATGTATCTGACCCCATATTCCCCAGCAAATTGAAGCAGAAGGTTCAATGTTATGAGTTCGTAAAAATTGTTGGTACCTGGCCGTAGTCCCATTTTAAGTTTATAGAAGTGATCGACCGAGAGCAATAGGACAACTCCCTCACCTCATTATTTGTTTTCGTTCTAATAGGCAACATCAAAGTAGGCCAAGGGCGTGCAACGATCTATGAGTTCAAGATGAATAATGGGCATTTAAGGAAGGTATTTTTCTTGAGGGAAGTGGGAGATGATAGAGAGTCCTTGTGTAACTATAATTTATGGAAGGGAGGGAGAGTCCTGGAAAATGGCTTTGTTGCAGGCCAACCAAATACCCCAACATGAAATGAGAGGTACAAATTTAATTCTTTTATAGACAAGAGCATGTAACCAAGATTTCCAAGCCATCTCTACAGTGGGTCCATCCCAAACTACCACCTGATTTAGAAGGCCTAATAATTCGAGCCAAACTTTCCTTGTGAAGGAGAAAAATAAGAAGAGGAGAATGATGGATTCATTATCTCCTTTACAAATAGGACACCAACCAAGGTCAACAATACTACTTTTCCACATGTTTTCACAAGTAGGAATTTTATTTCAAATGATACACCACATAAAAATATTATCCTTCAAAGGACATTTCAGCTTCCACAGTCCACACCACCACAAACTTGGCTCCCTTCGCATGAGTTCGATATTTAAAGAAACATAACCCAGTTTTGGGGTATATACCCCATAAGGATCCTTTTGCCACACCAGTTCATCTTGTCTCTCGGTAATCCTAATATGGACCGAATGTTGAGAAGATACATAATTGATTCATGAAAGAGAGATTACCGACCAAGCCCAATGTTACTAGACTCATCCATCCTTGTTGTCAGAGGGAGGTGGAGGATAGATCCGCTACCTGAGATAAGAAGTGAATATCATGCATGTGGAGTCTTTCAATTAAATCATTAGGTAGAATATGAGCAATTCCACATCTCGTCCAAGGATCAACCCTTATTTGAACCCTATTCCCATTTCCAACTCTCTAGGCTAAACTATCACCAATCACTAGGAAGGAGGAGATAACTGCCTTCCAAATAATGGAGCAATTTGGATGGGTTTTTACTGGTTTCCAAATCTAGTCCTCTAAGGAATCTAGGCATATATATTTGTCCTCCACTATTGTGGTCCAAAGGATGTAAGTCGAAAGAAGTCTCCATCCATCTTTTGTTGCCAATGATTTTGAGAAAAAAAGGATATTTTTCAATCCCCAACCACCCAAGGCTTTCAGGAAGGCAAGACGATCCCACTTAGCCTAAGGGGGAATATATTTATCCTGAGGGCCAGACCAGATAAAACGAAAAAATAATTGTTTTGCCTTATCCATAATCCCTTTAGGAATCCAGACCAGGTACATCCAATATACAAGGATAGCTTCCAAAGCAAATTTGGCCAAAGTAATCCTTTCTTGCCTTCAAAACCACCTAAAGCTCCATCATTTTAGTCATTTTTCTAGTTTTTCCAATAGCCATAGCTAGTCAAACTTTCGATAATCATTTTATTTTACCTGGAAACCAAAATATTTGATTCCTTCAGAGAAATCCAAAGTCGGGAAGGGAAAGAGGGTTTGATAGAAATCTACAACCTCCACCTCCATGCTAGTAAAAGATATGGTGGATTTTTGTGCATTGATAATCATACCAGTGACCATCTGAAAAAGATTGATGATATCCACAATTTTTTCTGCATCTATATATTTCCCACTACAGAAGATGAGCACATCATCCATGAAAAGAAGATATGTTATTATGTGGCCAGGGGAAACTAAAATTCCTTGAAAGTCCCCTGAACTGACTACCTGGGCTATAACACGACTAAGACCCTCTGCCACCAACAAAAATAGAAGAGGAGATAGATGGAATAACTCTCTTAGGCCACACTCAGACTGAAAGAAAGGAGAGGCAACCCCATTAATGAGAACTAAAAAAGATACCAAGGTTATGCACGCCATCACCCATTTGATAAAAAAGAACTTCAAACCCCGGATGAGTAAGAAGGAGCTCGTGAGAAGACCATTTGACCCGATTGAAAGATTTGGATAAGTCAATTTTTAGGATAGCCCCTGAGATCTGGAGGTCTTTAGAATATGGAGGCCCTCCTATGCCACACCAATTGCTTCATGAATCTGAAGACCTTCTAGAAAACCAAATTTCTCTTGAGAGATAGTTCCCGAGAGAATGGGATTTAACCTTTGAGAAACAATTTTAGTTACAATTTTGTAGAGATAGTTGCAAAGAGAAATGGTCCTAAATTCGTCGAAGGTTTGAGGCTCACCCAATTTGGGATGAGAGAAACAAAGGTCAAATTTATAGGTGTGTGCATTCTCCCATTCCTTCTATATTGTTCAACTACTTTCAGTAAGTCAACGCCAAGGATCTCAAAGAATCCCCAATAAAATTCTACAGTCCACCCATCCGGACTAAGACTTTTATCTTTTTCAAGGTTGTGAATCATTTATTTAAGTTCTTCTTCAGTAACTTAAGAAAATATATATATGTTTCCCTCCTCGTCAACAAATCTAAGAAAATGAAGAGTCGGCCTTATAATTTCTGCAATATTGGCTCTCCGATCGGCCTTGAAAAGGGTTTGGAAATGGTTTTTCCGCATCTCGACTAGTCCTTAAAATGAAGAGACATAAGTGTCCCCCTGGCCCTTAAGCTTCAAGATAAAGTTAGACTCTTTCCTACCTTTTCAATATGCATGGAATAATTTTGTGTTTTCATCCCCTTTGTCCAACCAGATGGCCCTTCTCTTTAGACTCCATTCAACTTCATGATCATCCAACAACTTCCTTCGTCGGGTCTCCAATACATTAAGGTCTACTTTAGCCTCGATAGAGATAAACCCACCATCCACAGAATGTGAAATATGATCAAATTGAGACTCATTTTTTCTTAGTTATCGCTTCTCTCTGGCTCGCTCATCATTATCCCAAGGGATCACCAACTGCTTTATTATCTTTAAATTAGACATAAAATAGACAACCGTTGAGAAGCCAGTGCCCTGGTCATAGCCAACCTAGTTCTCTTTCATTGCTTTCTAAAAATCGTTGTGAGATAACCAAGTTGCATTGAATTTAAAAGGGCTCGAAGAATTCTTAGGGTCTCTTTCAAATTCAATCCACACTGGGGAGTGATCAAAATCACCCCTAATACCAATCCATTGACGAAACTGAAAAGGAATATCCAAAAGGGATTCCAAAACTAGAAAATGGTCAATTAGTTTCACCACTTGGGCCTCACCCGACCTCATGTTCCTTCAAGTGGGAAGGATATTTAGTGGAGAAATATCAATGAGACCATTTTCAAAAATAAGGTCATTTTCGAAAAGAAGGCTATTCTTCATATCTCTGTGTTATTGTATTAAGTATGTTATTCCTTTCATTCAACTCATAAATCTAGATCATTGGTATCAGAGCGGTTTTCTCTTCATTTATATTTGTTCTTGCATGTCCCTGACAAGATATGAGTTCAAGAAGTTGGGACTTGAACGAGTCGAGCCTTTACAAGATCGGCCACGCCGAGCCCGACAAATACCCATGGGGTATGGGAAGAAAGATGATGGAGCAGGAGATCCTTTAAAATGTTGCTCGAGAAATCCCTTACACGACAAAGGAACGAAACGATGTACAACTTTGCACAGATCCTTCAATAACAACCCATAGGATATGCATCTTCATCAAGAAGCCATGCAACCCCCTTCAAGGTACAAGTAAATTTTGATATTCCATTATTTGAAGGATTGATAGATGTGGATGTTGTAGATAAATGGTTGAATCTGCTTGAAGGGTATTTTTCAGTCCACATTTTTTTCGACGGGGAAAGGATTACTTTTGCACTCCTCAAGGTCATCCCCCATGTTAAGGACTCATGGGATACTTACTCTAAGCAAAGTGCCATAGAGGAATCTAAAATATTTTTGGTGGCCCCTGCATGGGATTCCTTCTAGGATGCCATTAAAGAACAATACTACCATGTTGGAAGCTATGAGGACCAGTACATTAGATGGACCATCTTGTGTCAAGAAAGGGACCAGAAAGTACAATATTTCACCAATATTTTCCATACCTTGTGCACCAAACTGGGTATCAAATACTCTGAGCGTCGTCTGGTTCTCAAATACCGTGATTGTTTGCATAGATACATTCAAATAGAAATGGAGTTTCTGAACATTGCCTCATTGGGCATGATTTATAGATACGTTGTCAAGATCGAGCAAAAATTTAAGCACAAGAGGCAAGAGTTTGGATCTGCAAACTCCTCACAGCTGAGGTAGGGAAAAGGCGGCCCCAACCCACATAGAAAAGGATTGATTCGAGATGTCCTCTCTTAGGACAACCATTCCAAGTTGAAACATAAGAAGGGTAATGAGAACATGAAGAAGAACACGAGAAAATGGTGTGAGTACCATAAAATCCCTTGGCACAACACTGAAGAATGTCCCTCCAAGAAGTCACTCATGGTCGAGATGAAGGCTTACGAGTCAGAGGTCGATTTTGATTCTGAATCAAATCCCGAAGGAGGGAAGAATATTATCAATGATGAACCCAGTTCCACTGTTGTTACCACCAAAATCCATCCAAGCGAACTAGAAGAACCAAAGAAAGGGGAACGCCTCTTTCACTCACATATGTGGGTAAAGGGGGCTCCGCTTCATTTCATTGTCGATAACGGAAGTCACAAGAACTTGGTTTCAACAGAGGGAGCCAAGTGGTTGGACCTGCCAATGACACCGCACCCACAACCCTACACCATCAGTTGGCTTCGACAAGGAAGATATCTTTGTGTCAGTCCACAATGTCGTCTACCCTACGATATCAAGCATTTCAAAGATGGGGTATTGTGTGATATTTCTCCCCATGAAGTTTGTGATATTATTTTAGGAAAACCATATTTGTGGAAGTGTCATGCTGTGTATGAGTCTATACCCTGCAGTGTTATTATTACTTTAGGTAGAAAATTGTACAGGATACCATAGGTAGCGTCGCCTACTGCTATTTCTTTAATTTATACTAAACAATGCAGTAAGGTCATTTCATAGACCGGGAAGTTTGTCTTCTTTTTTATCCATGCTCATAGTAAGTATAAGGTCATCACCACATATGTGGCCTCTCTTTGTCAAAGAAGCAAGTGGACATAATCGTGGAAGAATACAGAGACATATTGTCCTCACCCACGGGGGTACCGACACACTACCAAGTCAAGCATCCAATTGATATGACCCACGGTGCACCTCTACCTAATGGACCAGTATGTCATCGCTCGCTGATGGAAAATGACAAAATCAATCATCAAATCCAGGATCTTCTTCAAAAGGGGCAAATTAGACCCAACACCTCCCCTTGTGTAATCCTGATTGTACTGGTGCAAAAGAAGGATGGGACTTGGCTACTCTGCATTGATTACAGAGCCTTAAACAAAATCAAATTCAGGAATCGGTACATAATTCCTAGGATTGATGACCTTCTTGACCAACTCAAGGGGGAAAATTTCTTCAGCAAGATTGACCTAAAGTATGGCTACCACCAGGTTCCCATCGAACCAATTGATGTATGGAATACAACCTTCAAATCTAAGTAAGGTCTCTTCGAATGGATGGTCATGCCCTTTGGCTTAACAAATGCACTAACCACTTTCATGAGGTTGATGGATGATGTAGTGAGACCCTTCACCAAATCCTTTGTGGTAGTATATTTGGATGAAATCCTCATCTTCAACAGAACTTGAGAGGAGCACATGTGGCATATTCAGTAGCTTTTGAGCACTCTTCGGAAACACAAGCTATATGCCAACTTGGAAAAATGTGATTTTGGCATGAACAGGGTCCAATACTTGGGCTAAATTATTGGTGAGCTTGGGGTACATGTTGATCCAGCTAAGATCCAAGTCATCTATGACTAGTCATCCCTGACCACGCTAACCGATCTTCGGAGCTTCTTGGGACTAGCCAACTTCTATTGATAGTTCGTGTTGGGATTCTCCCATATTGCATGGGACCTCAGCCAGGTGACCATTGGTGGTGGAAAGGAAATTTTCATGTGGGGAAAGAGACAACAATGATCATTTGATGATCTGAAGAATCACTTGTGCTCAACTCTAGTACTCTACTTTCCTGATATGCAACTACCATTCTATATTAAGACTAATGCATATGACTATGTTGTAGGCACAGTTCTCACTCAACACAACCATCCGGTGGAATACCATAGTGAGACACTCTTAGATACTATCCGGAAATACCCCACCTATGATAAGGAAATGTATTTCATTGTACAAGCCTATCATCAATGGACACATTACATTCTTGCAAAGGAGATGATTATCCACATTGATCACAATAATCTACAGTTCATACAGACATAGCGGAAATTGCAGAACGAACGTTATCATAAGTGGTCCACCTACCTGCAGTAGTTCCATATCAACATAAAGTATAAGATGGGGATCTAAAATCATGTCATTTATTGGCTTAGTCGACCTCATGTGGCTGCACTCATCATTGTTCTCCATTCCACTAGACATGAGGCATCTGAGTGGCCCAAACTTTATCAGCAAGATCTAGATTTCACCACCACCTATCAGCTCTTGGGTATAGGTGTGATTGTCACCCTTTTTCACATTTAGGACAAAATATTATGCCATTTGGGTCGTCTTTGTGTTCCTAGAATAGAGCATGCAAAGATGATCTGAGAATCCCACTAAAGTCAGATCGCAAGACATTTTGGCATGGAGAGAACTGTGGTCGTTTTTCAGAAACATTTTTATTGGCCAAAACTTTGACAAGATGTCAACAATTATATATGATCTTGCACTTCATGTGCCATTCCCAAGACAACCATCAATAATCAAGGCTTATACACCCCCCTTCCTACTCCCGGGAAGCCTTGGGAATCCATATCAATGGATTACATGTCTGGCCTTTTGTCCACCAAGAAAGGAAATGATTGCGTATTTGTGGTCGTTGATCGGTTTTTGAAGATGGCCATCCTCACAGCCTGTAAGAAGAATATCACAATGACAGATTCTGCCAAGTTCCTCAACACATTTCGGTCGAGTCTCTAGTCACTGTTGGACACCAAGCTCACTAATTCCACTTCTTTGGACACCCAAACAGATGGCCAAATAGAGGTCATCAATCATATGATTGTGCATATCATGTGCATGTACAACTCTAAGAACCCATATACATGGGATGAGAGTCTCCCCTATGATCAACATAGTTACAACAGGGCTCTCCATAGCTCCACCGACCATATCCCATTTCAGGTGGGGCTGGGATTCAAACCCTTGGGTCCCATGGATGTTGCACTACCTCTTTCCACTACACAAACAAACTCTTCCCATGTTCAGTTTGAGACCAGAAAATCCACCAGACTCATTGAGCGGATTCAACACATCTGCCAACAGGTCCAGAAGATTTTACAGAAATCCAATGCTAAGTACAAGAAACGCCATGATGAACACAGGATACCACACCAGTTTCAGGTTGGCCACAAATTCTAGTTACATTTGTAGAAGGAGCATCTCACGGGACCCCATCGGAAGCTACATGTGAAATAAAGAAGGAATTTTGAAGGTTTACATGTGAAAGAAAGAAGGCATTTTGCTTTTTCTAGCAGGTCCACCAGTATCTTATCATTGTGTTGTAGTTCTCAAATGAGATTCTAATGTCAGGTCTCTGATGAGATTAAAGCTGAACAAACAGTACAGAAAGACACACACACTATCTTCCTCTTCATCTTCTTGCGGGTCTAAGATTAGATTCTACATGTCACTGGTTTGCATGTGAACGAAGGATGGCATTTTCATTTTTCTGGCATCTTCTTATTTTATTTTACATCTTCATCTTCAGTCGTCCAATACTGGTTAAAGGTAAACGCATTACGCATGTCCTTTTCTGAAGCATTTTATTGCCATCATTCTTCTCGCAAGTTCGGGTCCAAGACGAGATTCTACCCTCATTGGTTGGTTAATCTTCTCCTTTCACTATGACGGAATAGAAAAGTAAAAGATAAAAATTTGGTTGAAGGCCTCATTTTTCTTCACTAGAACTTGTTACCATTAACATTCTCTTATGTTTAATATATTATTGATCCCAAAATCACACTTAGGCACAACATGAATTCCTATGTGGTAATGATAAGTAGAAGAGGAGTCGGCTTCCAACAACAATATGTTGAGTTGGAGAAACATTTCTGGATACTTGCATAGCTAATTTAAATATGGTGTACAAAGATGAAATATAAGAAATAGAATTATTTTTGTGAATATATAATTTGTATTTATGAAAGTTAGTATGATCTTGAAATCATTTTTTTTTTTAAATTAGTATGTTACCTTTTTTTGCAAAATATAATGTATATATTCATACTTGTGCAATGTTTTAGTATTTAAATGATATAATTTTTTGACACATTTGAATTTGTACAATTATAAAGAAAATTTTGTAGTTTCATCCTTTTCTTTTCAAAGTGAATTCATCATTTAATTTTTTTTTTTCAAAATAATCATATTCTAATTTAATTTTTATTTAACCAATGTAAATTTATTTTAACTCATCATGTAGATGATCATTGAAGGTGAAAACTATTTTTTAGATTAAAAATACTTGAGGAAATGTTTGCAATCTCGAGAGATACCTCATGATAGTATGTGTGTGTGGGTCCATATGTCAAAGGAGGTGAAATATTTTATTTTTAAGATAAAAGGATTTGAGGAAATGTTTGCAACCTCTAGAGATAGTTCATGATAATGTTGAACATGGAAAGAATTAAACATCTCCCTAGTATTGGACTCTCAAAAACATATTTGTATGTAATAAACATTATAAGACCAACACCATAATTTTAAAAATATAATTTTTTTTCAAAATAACAATATTCAAATTTAAATTTTTATTTATTCAATATCATTAAAAAAAAATTAAATACAATATATTAATCATTAAAAAAAATACAAATTATTATATATAAAGTAATAGTTATACTCATACCGCCCAAAGGGGTTAGATCCAATAGTGGAAAGTGAGAAGTTTTTCACCATTGGGCAAGGTTCAATTCTCGTGAGGGCCTAACCTGAAGCCATGGGAGCACCTTGAGATAGTGGTCGAATTTGTGGTTGCACCCAGAGATATTATATTAAAAATTATATCCTGACACATGCACACATAAGTGGATCAAATCCCACTCCCATGTCCTTCAATTTTTTAGATATTGTGACCCGTGCACACATAAGGGGATCAAATCCCACCCCCCTGTCCTTCAATTATTTCGATATCATGACCCATGCACACATAAGTGGATCAAATCCCACCCTGATGTCCTTCAATTTTTTAAGCCCAAAGGGGTTGGATCCAATGGTGGAAAGCGAGGATTTTTTTCACCATCGGGCAAGGTTCAATTCCCGTGAGTGCCTAACTTGAATCCATGGGGACACCTTGAGGTAGTGGTCAAACGTGTGGTTGCACCCAGAGATACTATATTAAATGGTATTGTGACTCATGCACACATAAGTGGATCAAAGCCCACCACCATGTCCTTCAATTTTTTTCCCAAAGGGGAGGAATCCAATGGTGGAAAGCGAGGAGTTTTTCACCATTGGGCAAGGTTCAATTCCCATGAGAGCCTAACTTGAAGCCATGGGGGCACCTTGAGGTAGTGTTCGAATGTGTGGTTGCACCCAGATATATTATATTAAAAATGATATCGTGACCCATGCACACATAAGTGGATCAAATCCCACCCCCATGTCCTTCAATTTAGAATGCCCAAAAGGGCTGGATCCAATGGTGAAAAGTGAGTTTTTCATCGTTGAGCAAGGTTCAATTCTCTTTAGGGCCTAACCTGGAGTCATGGGGGCACCTTGAGGTAGTGGTCAAACATGTGGTTGCACCCAGAGATATTATATTAAATAATATCATCACCCATGCACACATAAGTGGATCAAATCCCACCACCATGTCCTACAAAGTTTAAGCCCTCGGGGGTGAAGAACAATTGGAAATAGCAGAAATTTAAAGGAAGTTTGTTATGTGAGGTTACGAGTTTGAAACCCACGTCTTATATTGTTTGTTGCATAGTGGGCACCGTAGCACACATGGAGGTTATAGTGGTAGCAGTCGGAATCGACCCCGTGTCATGCGAGTACGAGCCCGACCCAGTTGTTGATTCTTCTAGACAAAAGATATATATATATATATTTATACTCATAGAATATCCATAACCTTTCAATTAGAGTGCAATATCTCTTTCACTACACCATATACTAGCCCATCCACTTAACCTATGGTTGATGAACATTGAGAGGCGATGCCATCTTGTTGCATGTCATCTTGTCGCATGTGATAGCTTATAGGTGGAAAGAAGATTAATGTATACTCTTTTTTTCTTTTTTCCATGGAAAAAAAATAATAATTTTATTCATCTGAAGAGACAAAATTACATTTTTTAGGTTCTTTTAAGAACAATTCATCTATGGAAACACATGTTCATGGTTTCCGCCAATAGAAAAACATCAAGAGATGTCCCTTAGTCTCATAAAAGACATTTGAGAAATTACAACATCTATAGATTTAAAATAAAATATAAACAACATAAGAAAAGCTCGTCCCTAGGGATCCAAACAACACAAAATCTTTGATACATAATTCAAGAGTATGAATGAACATCAGAAAAATATAGTACTAAAAGGATAAAAGCATAAGCATGAAGTTGACAGTGTTGATGACTCATACAATTATTGTTATGGGTGAGCCATAAACTCTATGACGAGACTGGGATAGTACTCATATACATCTTCTCCCACAACATTAGTGATTTTCCATTCCCCAAAGGGAAGTCGAGTCCCTTCTTTTGATAAAGTGTCTCCTAGTTGGTTTTGTTCCCTGTAAACATGTTTGAGAGAAGAAGAGTCAAATAAGTTCAGGAACCTGAAAATATCTTCCAAAATAGGAAGAAAAAATATATTATGGAAAATTTGAGCTTTCGGAGACCAAATTATAACATTCATGGAATCTCCAAATAGTTGAATGTATCTGACCCCATATTCCCCAACAAATTGAAACAAAAATTTTAATGCTATGTGTTTTAAAAATTTGTTGGTACCCGGCCACAGTTCCATTTTAAGTTTGTAGAAGTGATCGACCAAGAGGAAAAGGACAACTCCCTCACATCATTGTTGGTTTTCGTTCTGATAGGCGCCATCAAAGTAGGCCAACGACGTGCAACGATATATGAGTTCAAGATGAATAATGGGCATTTAAGGAAGGTATTTTTCCTGAGGGAACTGGGAGATAATAGAGAGTCCTTGTGTAACTATAATTTCTAGAAGGGAGGGAGAGTCGTGGAAAATGGATTTTTTGCGGGCCAACCAAATACCCCAACATGAAATGAGAGGTACAAATTTAATACTTTTGTAGACAGGAGCCTGTAACCAAGATTTCCAAGCCATCTCTATAGTGGGTCCGTCCCAAACTACCACCTGATTTAGAAGGGCTGATAATTCGAGCCAAACTTTCCTTGTGAAGGAGAAAAATAAGAATAGGTGAATGATGGATTCATTATCTCCTTTACAAATAGGACACCAACCAGGGTCAACAATACTACGTCTCCACATGTTTTCACAAGTAGGAATTTTATTGCAAATGATACACCACATAAAAATATTATCCTTCAGAGGACATTTCAGCTTCCACAATCCACACCACCACAAACTTGGCTCCCTTCACATGAGTTCGATATTTAAAGAAACATAACCCAATTTTGGGGTATATACCTCATGAGGATCCTTCTTCCACACCAATTCATCTTCTCTCTCAGTAATCCTAATATGGCCCAAATGGAGAGAAGATACATAATTGATTCATGAAAGATAAAGATTACTGACCAAGCCCAATGTTACTAGATTCATCCATCCTTGTTGTCAGAGGGAGGTGGAGGCTAGATCCACTACCTGATATAAGAAGTGAATATCCTGCATGTGGAGCCTTTCAATTAAATCATTAGGTAGAATATGAGAAATTCCACATCTTGTCCAAGGATCAACCCTTATTTGAACCCTATTACCATTTCCCACTCTCTAGGCTAAACCATCACCAATCACCGAGAAGGAGGAGATAATTTCCTTCCAAATAATGGAGCAATTTGGATGGGATTTTACTGGTTTCCAAATCTACTCTTCTAGGGAATCTAGGCATATATATTTGTGCTCCACTATTTTGGTCCAAAGGATGGAAGTCAAAAGAAGTCTCCATCCATCTTTTGTTGCCAATTATTTTGAGAACAAAAGGATATTTTTCAGTCCCCAACCACCCAAGGCTTTCAGGAAGGCAAGATGATCCCACTTAGCCTAAGGGGGAATATGTTTATCCCAAGGGCCAGACCAGATAAAATGAAAAAAAAATTGTTTGGCCTTATCTAGAATCCCTTTAGGAATCTAGACCAGGGAGATCCAGTATACAAGGATAGCTTCCAAAACAGATTTAGTCATTTTTCTAGTTTTCCAATAGCCATCACTAGTCAAACTTTCGATAATCATTTTATTTTAGCTGGAAACCAAAATATTTGATTCCTTCAAACAAATCTAGAGTTGGGAAGGGAAAGAGGGTTTGATAGAAATCTACAACCTCCACCTCCATGCTAGTAAAAGATATGGTGGATTTATGTGCATTGATAATCATACGAGTGACCATCCAAAACAAATTGATGATCTCTGCAATTTTTTTTGCATCTCTATATTACCCACTACAGAAGATGAGCACATCATCCATGAAGAGAATATATGTAATTATGTGGCCAGGGGAAACTAAAATTCCTTGAAAGTCCCCTGAACTAACTGCCTGGGCTATAACATGACTAAGACCCTCTTCCACCAACATAAATAGAAGAGGAGATAGATGGAATAAATTTCTTAGGCCACACTCAGACTGAAAGAAAGGAGAGGCAACCTCGTTAATGAGAACTAAAAAAGATACCAAGGTTATGCACGCCATCACCCATTTGATAAAAAAGAACTTTGAACCCCGGATGAGTAAGAAGGAGCCTATGAGAAGACCATTTGACCCGATTGAAAGAATTGGATAAGTCAATTTTTAGGATAGCCCCTGAGATCTAGAGGTCTTTAGAATATGGAGGCCCTCCTATGCCACACCAATTGCTTCATGAATCTGAAGACCTTCTAGAAAAGAAAATTTCTCTTGAGAGATAATACCCAAGAGAATGGGATTTAACCTTAGATAAATCATTTTAGTTACAATTTTGTAGAGACAGCTGCAAAGGGAAATGGTCTTGAAGTCGTCAAAGGTTTGAGGCTCACCCAATTTGGGGATGAGAGAAATAAAGGTCAAATTTATTGGTTTGTGCATTCTCCCATTTTTTCTAGATTGTTCAACTACTTTCAGTAGGTCAATGCCAAGGATCTAAAAGAACCCCCAATAAAATTCTACAGTCCACCCATGCAGCCCAAGAATTTTATCTTTTTGAAGGTTGTGAAGCATTTATTTAAGTTCTTCTTCAATAACTTAAGCAAATATATATATGTTTCCTTCCTCGTCAACAAATCTAAGAAAATGAAGAGGCGACCTTATAATTTCTGCAATATTGGCTCTCCTATCGGCCTTGCAAAGGGTTTGGAAATGGTTTTTCCCCATCTCGACCAGTCCTTAAAATGAAGAGACATAAGTGTCCCCCTGGCCCTAAAGCTTCTAGATAAAGTTAGACTCTTTCCTACCTTTTCCATATGCATGGAATAATTTTGTATTTTCATGCCCTTTGTCCAACCAGATGGCCCTGCTCTTCAGACTCCATTCAACTTCATGATCATCCAATGACTTCCTTCCTCGGGTCTCCAACACATTAAGGTCTACTTTAGCCTCCATAGAGATAAACCCACCATCCACAGAATGTGAAATATGATCAAGTTGAGCCTCAATTTGTCTTATTTATCGCTCTTCTCTAGATCGCTCATCATTATCCCAAGGGATCACCAACTACTTTATTATCTTTAAATTAGCCATAAACTGGACAACCGTTGAGAGGCTAGTGCCCTGGTGATAGCCAACCCAGTTCTCTTTCATTGTTTTCTAAAAATCGTCGTGAGATAACCAAGTTGCATTGAATTTAAAAGGGCTCGAAGGATTCTGATCACACTGGGGAGTGATCAGAACCACCCCCACTACCAATCCATTTACAAAACTAAAAATGAATATCCAAAAGGGATTCCAAAACTAGAAAATGGTCAATTAGTTTCACCACTTGGGCCTCACCCGACCTCATGTTCCTCCAGGAGGGAAGGATATTTAGTGGAGCAATATCATTGAGACCATTTTCAAAATCAAGGTCATTTTCAAAAAGAAGGTTGTTCTTCATATCTCTGTGTTATTGTGTTAAGTTTGTTATTCCATTCGTTCAACTCATAAATCCAAATCATTGGTATCAGAGCGATTTTCTCTTCATTTATTTTTCTTCATGCATGTCTCTGACAAGATATGGGTTCAAGAAGTTGGGACTCGAACCAGTCAAGTCTTTACAAGATCGGCCATGCTGAGCTCGACAACAACCCATGGGGTATGGGAAGAAAGATGATGGAGCAGGAGATCCTTTTAAAATGTTGCTTGATAAATCCCTTGCATGAAAAAGGAATGAAACGATGTACAACTTTGCATAGAGCCTTCAATGACAACCCATAGGATATGCATCTTCATCAAGCAGCCATGCAACCCTCTTCAACGTATAAGTAAATTTTGATATTCCATTATTTGAAGGATTGATAGATGTGGATGTTGTAGATGAATGATTGAATCTGCTCGAAGGGTATTTTTCAGTCCACAATTTTTCTGACAGGGAAATGATTACTTTTTCACTCCTCAAGGTCATCCCCCATGTTAAGGACTCCTGGGATACTTACTCTAAGCAAAGTGCCATAGAGGAATCTGAAATATTTTCGGTGGCCCCTGCATGGGATTCCTTCTAGGATTCCATTAAACAACAATACTATCATGTTGGAAGCTACGAGGACCAGTACACCAGATGGACCACCCTGCATCAACAAAGGGACCAGACAGTACGATATTTCACCAATATTTTCGATACCCTACGCACCAAACTGGGTATCAAAAACTTTGAGCGTCGTCTAGTTTTCAAATACCGTGATTGTTTGCATAGATACATTCAAACAAAAATGGAGTTTCTGGACATCGCCTCATTGGGCACGACTTATAGATACGCTGTCAAGATCAAGCAAAAATTTAAGCAGAAGAGGCGAGAGTTTGGATATACAAACTCCTCATAGCTGAGGCAGGGCAAAGGCGACCCCAACCCACACATAAAGGGACCGATTTGAGATGTCCTCTCTAAGGACAACCATTCCAAGCTGCAACATAAGAAGGGTAATGAGAAAATGAAGAAGGAAACGAGAAAATGGTGTGAGTACCATAAAATCCCTTGGCACAACACTAAAGATTGTCCCTCCAAGAAGTCACTCATGGTCGAGCTAAAGGATTACGAGTTAGAGGTCGATTTTGATTCTGTATCAAATCCTGAAGGAGGGAAGAATATTATCAATGATGAACCCAGGTCCACTGTTGCTACCACCAAAATCCATCCAAGTGAACCAGAAGAACCAGAGCAAGGGGAACACCTCATTCACTCACATATCTGGGTAAAGGGGGCTCTACTTCATTTCATTTTCGATAGCGGAAGTCATAAGAACCTAGTTTCAATAGAGGTCGCCAAGTGGCTAGACCTGCCAATGACACCGCACCCACAGCCTTACACCATCAGTTGGCTTTGACAAGAAAGATATCTCTGTGTCAGTCCATAATGTCGTCTACACTACGATATCAAGCATTTCAAAGATGGGGTATTGTGTGATATTTCTCCCCTTGAAGTTTGTGATATTCTTTTAGGACAACCATATTTGTGGAAGTGTCATGTTGTGTATGTGTCTAGACCCTGCAGTGTTATTATTACTTTGGGTAGACAATTGTACAAAATACCAGAGGTAGTGTCGCCTACCGTTATTTCTTTAATCTTTGCTAAACAATGCAGTAAGGTCATTTCACAGACCGAGAAGTTCATCTTCTTTGTGATCCATGCTCATAGTAAGAAGAAGGTCGTCACCACATATGTGGCCTCTACATAAAGAGTCTCTTTGTAAAAGAAGCAAGTGGATGGAATAGTGGAAGAATACAGAGACATATTATCCTCACCCACGAGGGTACCGACACACTACCAAGTCAAGCATCCAATTGATATGACCCATGGTGAACCTCTACCTAATGGACCGGTATATCATCGCTCGCTGATGGAAAATGATGAAACCAGTCATCAGATCCATGATATTCTTCAAAAGGGGCACATCAGACCCAGCTCCTCCCCTTGTGGAATCCCAATTGTACTGGTGCAAAAGAAGGATGGGACTTGGCGACTCTGCATTGATTACAGAGCCTTAAACAAAATCACATTCAGGAACCGGTACATAATTCCTAGGATTGATGACCTTCTTGACCAACTCAAGGGGGAAAATTTCTTCAGCAAGATTGACTTAAAGTATGGCTACCACCAGGTTCCCATCGAACCGATTGATGTATGAAAGACAACCTTCAAATCTAAATAATGTCTCTTCGAATGGATGGTCATGCCCTTTGGCTTAACAAATGCACCAACCACTTTCATGAGGTTGATGGATGATGTAGTGAGACCCTTCACCAACTCCTTTGTGGTGGTATATTTGGATGAAATCCTCATCTTCAACAGAACTTGGGAGGAGCACATGTGGCATATTCAGTAGCTTTTGAGCACTCTTTGAAAACATAAGTTATATGCCAACTTGGAAAAATGTGCTTTTGGCATGAACAAGGTCCAATACTTGGGCTACATTATTAGTGAACTTGGGGTACATGTTGATCCAGCTAAGATCCATGTCATCTATGACTGGTCATCCCTGACCACACTAACTGATCTTCAGAGCTTCTTAGGACTAGCCAACCTCTACCGATAGTTTGTGTTTGGATTCTCCCATATTGCATGGGCACTCAACCAGGTGACCAAAGGTGGTGGCAAGGAAAATTTCATGTGGGGGAAGGGACAACAATGAGAATTCGATGATCTGAAGAATCATTTGTGCTCAACTCTATTACTCTCCTTTCCCGATATGCAACTACCATTCTATATTGAGACTAATGCATATGACTATGTTGTAGGCACAGTTCTCACTCAACACCGCCATCTGGTGGAATACCATAGTGAGACACTCTCAGATATTTTCCGGAAATACCCCACCTATGACAAGGAAATGTATTTCATTGTACAATCCTGTCATCAATGGAAACATTACATTCTTGGAAAGGAGATGATTATCCACATTGATCGCAAGAATCTACAGTTGATACAAACACAGAGGAAATTGCAGAACGAACGTCATCATAAGTGGTCCACCTACCTGCAGTAGTTCCATATCAACATCAAGTATAATATGGGGATCTGAAATCATGTCGTTTATTGCCTCAGTCGAACTCATGTGGCTGCACTCATCATTGTTCTCCATTCCTCTGGACATGAGGCATCTGAGTGGCCCCAACTTTATCAGCAAGATCTAGATTTCGCCACCACCTATCAGCTCTTGGGCATAGGTGTGATTGTCACCATTTTTCACATTCAGGACAAAATATTATTCCATCTGGGCCATCTTTGTGTTCCTAGAATAGAGCATGCAAAGCTTATCTGGGAATCCCACTACAGTCATATCACAAGACATTTTGGCATGGAGAGAACTATGGTCGTTTTTCAGAAACATTTTTATTGGCCAAAACTTCAACATGACGTCAGCATTTATATACGATCTTTCACTTCCTATGACATTTCCAAGACAACCATCAATAATCAAGGCTTATACACCCCTCTTCCTACTCCCGAGAATCCTTGGGAATCCATCTCAATGGATTGCATGTCTGGCCTTTCATCCACCAAGCAAGGAAATGATTGTGTATTTGTGGTCGTTGATCGGTTTTCAAAGATGGCCATCCTCACAGCCTGTAAGAATAATATCACAATGACATATTCTTCCAAGTTCCTCAACACATTTTGGTCGAGTCTCTAGTCACTGTTGGACACCAAGCTCACTAAATCCACTTCTTTCCACCCCCAAATAGATGGCCAAACAGAGGTCGTCAATCAAATGATTGTGCATATCATGTGCATGTACAACTCTAAGAATCCATGTACATGGGATGAGAGTCTCCCCTATGTTAAACACAGTTACAACATGGCTCTCCATAGCTCCACCGACCATATCCCATTTCAAGTGGGGCTGGGATTCCAACCCTTGGGTCCCATAGATGTTGTGCTACCTCTTTCCACCACACAAACAAACTCTTCCCATGTTCAATTTGAGACTGAAAAAGCCACCAAACTCATTGAGAAGATTCAACACATCTGCCAACAGGTCCAGAAGATTTTGCAGAAATCTAATGCTAAGTACAAGCAATGCCATGATCAACATAGGGTACCACACCAGTTTCAGGTTGGCGACAAATTCTAGTTACATTTGTAGAAGGAGCATCTCACGGGACCCCATTGGAAGCTTCGCCCACTTCTCTATGGGACTTACATTATCACCAAGGATGTGGGTAGAAATGATTTTGAGCTCAACACTCCACCCTTCCTTGGCCTCCACCTAGTGTTCAATTTGGACCTCCTTCTCCATATTTTCCACCATTATTGGACACCTCAGAGATCGTTGAAGAACTGACACCAACAAATCTCAACTCTAACTGCATGGAACAAGCATCCACTGATCAGATAGTGCACACAAAGGTCAAGGGCACTCGCTAGCAAAGGATCCAGCTTTATCGGGTTGTCAAGGTAAGGAAAATCCTACACCAAGGCAAGTGGCTCACCTGGGGCCAAATATAGTAAAAGTTTCCTCACCTTGTGGGGAACTCAATGTAATGGAGACCATTACTTCCTAAGAGGGGAGGAGTGATCTAGGTGGATTTGTGTGGCCACCCACCTATTCCAACTAGCTCCTCTTGTTCATTTTTGTTCAGGACATTCTTTTATACTTCTTTGTAATTGTGGGTTCTACACTTCTAGGGATTTTTGAATCCCTACACATCCTCTAGGTTGATACTGTTGTCATCTCTCCTAATCCAACTAGTTTCTTTTGTATATTTTCATGTCCACACATCTTGTTGTACTTCTAGGGCCGTTTTGGGGCACTAAACATTGGTTTTTTAGCTCACCACAATCAAAATATAGATGAAGTTAGAGTTTGATGGTGAAATGTGTATTTCTATGAAATGCCTTTCCAATGGGCTATCATGTGCCTAAAAGGGAGGTCATATGTAAAATTTACGACCTCGGGAAGTTGAGGTACCAACTTACCCATAGGGACCCACATGACGTTTGGTGTTTCACCTTCTAGTGTTATGTTTTTGGATGTCTAGGGTCTTGGCATTCATGAGTAATATCAAAAAGGCCTTTGGAGCTTCATTGTAATCATTCTTCTCAGACAGATGCACGTAGAAGCCATATCTCTTCTCAAAGATAGCTACCACCATTAGAGCAAGTGTTTCAGTTCTGCAGTTTTAGAGTTTCACTCTATTTCATTTATTTAATAGAAGATATTGTTCACTGGATATCTGTGTTATTCTTCATATCCTTTTGTTTATTGTATTCAGTTTGTTAATCAGCTCGTTCTGCTCCTAAATTTGGATCACCCACCCAGGATAATATTCTCAACCTTGAGTAGGTTATTCTTCAGGAGAGCGTCCTAGAAGGGATCATGCTCATCATACGACCCATACACATTTAAAACCTTGAATTCCATCCCCACTCCATCCAATAGTAATTCCACCCCTAGGAAATAGTCCAGGGCCCAAAATTTTAATTCTTTCACATATCGATTATTCCACCCGATCGGCAATCCCTCATGGCGACGATTAGCATCAATTCCTATGAAATTCCAAAAAGGAAAAAGAGATTCCAACATCCTTGTCACAGAAGCCTCAATAGACATTGTTTCTTGTAGGAGAATAACACTTTGTCTATTCAAGATAATCAATCATTTCAAGACAATTTGTTTCTAGGGAATCACCACCCCCCTACAGTTGAAGGAGAGAAACTTCATGGGGGAACACTCTCAGGGGCATGATTTTATCTAAGGGCCCTGAAGATGTATCACTTTCTATCAAAAGAAATGTCGACTAGAGCAAGAATTTGTGCCTTTGAGAGATGTAATATGCTCCCTCTACCCTTTTTGATTTTGTGCACATCAGGGTTCGAACAAAGACCGGAACCACTTGACACAGTGGACATAATGTTTATGTTCTAAAGGATGAAATGAATGGTTGAATCCTCAGAGCTAGCATTCAAAGGATCCTATGATGAGTGTGAAGAAGGGGATCTAGGAGGAAAAGTCAGGATGAGGGAGCATGAGGCTCTAGGAGGAGGGGAAAAGGTTAGGGGAGTAGAATCGTCCCAAGAACTCGAGGGTTCATGGAAGGGGAGGTCCTGAATGGAGGGGAGGGGATCCATTTTTTTATAATTTAGAGACTGATTTAAACCATTAATAGGAAAAGGAAAAGAGAGATACATACCCAAAAAGGCTCCATGAGGATGAAATATGCATGACCCACGAGGAGGGTAAACCTTGGACCTATCCCCATTCAAGAATTGGACCAGGGAAAGATCTCCAATGCTTGTGGTTGGCTCATGGTTGGATGGTTCCACCTGTTGAATGAAGGGAGGATGACCTGAGGAGCATGAATGTTTTAATGAGGAAGAAATAGAGCTAGATCCATCACTATTAGGCATTCCATAACACTTTTTGAACTGATAAGGAGAAGAATTATTTTCCCTACCTTGGAAGGGGAGAGGGAAATCCTTAATAATGTTTCCATATTCATGACAATGCCTGCAACTAAAGGGAACCCCCTCATAATCTAGAATTTGAGTACGAGTGTGTCCCATGTCTGTCATATTAATTTTTTTTTGCATCCCTCCCCTAACATTGAGGGATAGAAGAATACAAGCCATAGACATCTTCCCCGTATCTTTGAAAGACATATTTTCATTTATGTAATATCCCAACAAGTTACCAATTTCCCAAAAACATTTAACTCACCAAGATTGCAGAGGGAGACCAGGAAAATAGACCCAAATAGGAATGGAGTCCATTTTTTCACTGCTTTCATCAAATGAGGGATCCCACTTCTTCAGTAAATATGGGGAAGAGTCAATACACCATCCGCTCAAAAACAATTTATCATCATGAGAAACTTCAACAAAATTTATCAAGAACCACCCTTTTGATAGACGACTAATATGCAGAAGAGAACTGTAGGAGGAACCCCACGACACAACCACCTAGGAATAAAGGGTTTTGAGGCTAAAATGTCTACATATGATTTCTCGACAAGCGTTTTTTCCGCCATCTCAGAAGCTTCATCCATGGTGATATCTTCTCCCAAAACAAGATTTGATTCTACTGTGTAGGCCAACACACACTTGTTTTTCCTTCATCGCTTGTGTCTGAGACTTTGACTAGAGGAATTATCTAAGGGCGCTAGAACACTAGAGCTCCTCCCCCAAAAAATAGATCCCAACCATTGATATTGGTAGGGTCAAGACAAGAAGTGATGGACCAGAACCAGGAGGAAGAGACTGCTCTAGATCTGGATAGAGACACGAGGAAAGAAAACCATGG
>JZKD02S0246264.1:142268-161707 GCA_000966675.3 Picea glauca
CCTGGGTGTCGAAAACCCCAAAACGCCGAATACCGATATCCGGGATCTGATGCCGCGTGTCCCTCCGTGGATCGACGGCTCCCGTTACTTCGGGAAATCGGAACTCGGGACTTCAAAGGGGTTGAACCCTGGACTTTAGGAACGCCGAACGCCGAAACCCAACCCGTCGGGATCCTGCGCCGCGTGTCCTTCCTCCGATTAATGGCTCTGGTCGATTCGGTGAATAGCAACTCGGGGATTTTCACGAGGTGTGAAACTCTCGTCCTGTCAAACCCCGAATGATGAAACCCCGATATCCGATGGACTTGGCTCTTCTCTTCCTGTACTCACGGATTAACTCCCGCGTAGCTTCTGCGCGATCTGACGGTCCTCGGGATCTCATGAAACTTCACGGAAATTCCCAGCCGTCGGTTCTCCTTCTCTGAGAATTTCTCTTGCACCTAAGGATAGGTTCTGTCCATACTCCACCTGAGTCTGTTCCCCGAATCTTATGAGGAATTATCCCTCCTGAGCTTTGTCTCTCTCTGACTCCTTTAGAGATATCTCGACGTGCTCTAACTGCGTCCGGTCTCCAACTACTCTCAACAGCGAAGACGTCTTCCGGGTCCTGTGCATTCACGCTCGCAACAGTCTCAACCCTTGCCTTCTCAGATTTGCTACTGAGACTTCACGTCCAACCTGCACTCACCTGCACGGCTCGAACAACCCAACATAAACCCTGGGCAACAGAGAACAACAATTCAACTGCTCAGCCCTCTCGACGCACTCTATGCGGAGGAATTCAACTGCACTCTATGCAGGAATCTCCTGGCTCAAGCAGAGAAACAATTGAAACTCATTCCCTCCGATTCCTAACCTCATATGCAACTACATAAGCAGCATATAACAGATAAGCATAGAAAGAAGCAAGTAAGCAGAAGCATAACATCAACAACACAAAAGTATCTAACACATCCATGGAATTGAATCAAAGCTCTTCCTATTAATTCAATAACTGTACATGGAGGTTCTTCACAGTCTCTCTGCTCTTTTCTTCTTTCTCCCCTTGCTAACACTGAATAATCCCTCAATAATCCCCCATACAATGATACAAGGGAGGGTGTCTATACTCTGTTTTCCCTCTCAAAAGGTAAACTGTCTAATCTACAGCTACTTTCTATCTACCAGCCTTAATTGTATTTACTGCCTTCCTATCTATAACATAATACAATGTGCCTGGCTTTGAATGCCTTTAGTAAACGGCGGCGCAACGAATACCAAGGTGAATTTCAAAATCAAAAGAAAAAAGATTTGCTGGCTGGTCCAGCTTTACAATTCTTTTCCTCTTCGCGCTGGTTTATACGATGGATTTCGAATGTTGCGGATGCTCCTGCATCATGATGTTCTTCTTGCAAGCAACCAAAATCACCATCTTAGAAAAGTGATCAATAACCACAAAAACATAGTCATTTCCCCACCTGGAGGACAGGAGGCCCGACATGTAGTCCATTGAGATGGATTCCCATGGCCTTTCAAGAGTAGGAGGAGGGGTGTACAGGCCCTATTTCTTAGTGGTTGGTTTGGCAATCGCCCAGGCAGTGCAGGACCTGATGTACTTGCTGACCTCCTGTCGAAGTTTTGGCCAGTAGAAATGTTTCTGTAGCATCGCCACTGTCTTCTCGAAGCCAAAGTGTCCTGCCATCCGACTGTAATGGGATTCCCAGATCATATTCACTTGCTCGCTTGATGGAACACAGATATGGTGCAGACGACACAACAACCCATCCTGAATATGGAAATTATCGACAACTGTGTTTGCCCCCAACATTTGGTAGGTGGTGGCGAAGTCTGGGTCTGTCTCGTAGAGTTGGGGCCATCCAGAGGTCTCATGGCCACAAGAGTCTAGCACTGTGTCGAGTGCCATGACTGATGGTCTACTGAGGCAATCAATGACATGATTGGTGCTTCCTATTTTATACTTGATGTTTAGGTGGAATTGCTGCAAGTATGTGGACCACTTTTGATGGCAGTCATTCTACAATTTTCCTTGTGTCTGCATGAACTGCAGTGGCTTATGATCAGTGTCAATGACTGTCTCCTTCCCAAGAATGTAGTGTCTCCACTGGTGGCAGGCTTTCACAATGGAGTACATTTCTTTGTCCTAAGTAGGGTACTTACAGACAACATCTTATAGTGTCTCACTATGATAGGCCATAGGGTGGCCGTGCTGAGTGAGAATGGCACCCACAGCATAGTTGGAAGCATCTGTCTCTATCTTAAAGGGTTGTTGTAGGTCTGGGAGTGAAATTACTGGGGATGAGCACAAGCATTGCTTCAAATCATCAAACCCCACGCAAATTTTTCCTTACCACCACACCTGATTATTTGGCTGATTGCCCATGCAATATGGGAGAATCCCAACATGAACCTGTGGTAGAAATTGGCAAGGCCCAAGAAGCTCTGGAGCTCGGTGAGTGTGGTTGGGGTTGGCCAGTCATGGATGACTTGGATCTTGGTTGGATCCACATGTACGCCATGCTGATCAACGATGTAGCCCAGGTAATGGACCCTGTCCATGCCGAAGGAGCATTTTTCGAAGTTGGCGTATAGCTTGTGCTATTGCAGGGTGTGCAAAACCTGTTGAATATGGTGCAAGTGTTCAGTCCAAGTCTTTCTGTAAATGAGAATGTCATCGAGAAACACCACCACAAACTTATTGGTGAATGGTCACAGGATACCATCCATCAACCTCATGAAAGTGGCTGGTACATTTGTCAACCAAAGGGCATGACCAACCATTCAAAAAGGCCTTCCTTTGACTTGAAGGTGGTCTTCCATACATCTGTCAATTTTATTGGGACATGGTGGTAGCTAGACTTCAGATCAATCTTACTGAAGTATTTGGCCCTCGTGAGTTGATCAAGGAGGTAGTCAATTCTGGGAATTGGGTATCGGTTTTTTACTATGATTTTATTCAGAGTTCGGTAATCAATGCAAAGTCGCCAGGTTCCATCTTTCTTCTGTACCATCATGATTGGGCTCCCGCAAGGTGATGAGATGGGACGGATGTGCCCCTTGTGGAGCATCTCTTGGATCTGTTGCTTGATCTCCTCATTCTCTAATAGTGAGTGATGATAGACTAGCCCATTGGGAAGCAGTGCACCATGGGTTAGATCGATGGGGTGCTTGACCTGGCAGTGCAGAGGTACCCTGGTAGGTGAGGAGAAGATATCTGAGTATTCTTCCATGACCTTGTCTACTTGCTTCTGTTGTGTGGAGAGGTCGGTCGTAGAAACCTTCGATGTGGTTGCGATCTTTCACTTATTCTGAGAGAGAATCATGAAGAAGAAAAACTTCCCCATCTCAGAGATGACCTTCCTGCATTTCTTAGCAAAGATCAAGGAAATAGCACTTGGTGGGACTGCCTCGGGTATCCTGTACAATTTTCTGTTCAAAGTAATAATAACACTGCGAGGCCTAGACTCATATACAACATGATTTTTTCATAAATAAGGTTGGCCCAAAAGAACATCACAAACTTCTAGAGGAGCAACATCACACAATACCTCATCTTTGAAGGGCTTGATGTCGTATGACAGTCGACACTGTTGGCTAACGCGGAGATCGCTTCCTTGGTGGAGCCATCCAATGGTGTAGGGTTGTGGGTGCGACGTTGTCGGCAGGGCCAACTGCTTGACGAACTCTGCTGAGATGAGGTTCTTTTGTCTACCACTATCAACGATGAAGTGCAACGAGGTTCATTTTACCCACATCTGTGAATGGAAGAGGCTCTCTCCTTCTTCTGGCTCGTCCGGTTCACCAGGCTGGATCTTGGTGGTAGAAGCAGTGGCACTGAGTTCCGCGTCACTGATCTGTCTCCCCCTTTCTAGTTCTATCTTGGAGTCAGAATCCGCATCTGATTCAGAGGCTTTCACTTCGTCCACCAATGACTTCTTTGATTGACAATCAACAGTGTTATGCCTAGGGCTCTTATGGAAGTCGCACCACTTCCCAGTATCTTTCTTTATCTTTCCGGTGTCCTTATTTGCTTGCGTCTTGTACTGGTTGTCTTGATACTATCCATATTTTCTCTGTGCTTTGTTCTGTGGGTTGGTGCTTCCCTTTACTGGCTTTTGTTGTGCGGGGTTCCCAGGCCCAAATTGCGCATCTTTTGTTTGAGCTTCTGCTCGATTTTGACGGCATATCGGTAGGCCGCACCCTAGGATGAGATGTCCAAAAATTTGATTTTGTTCTGGATGTATCTATGTAGAGAACCGTGGTACTTGAGCACTAGATTTCACTCTGAATCTTTGATACCCAGCTTGGTTCGCATGGTATGGAAGATATTTGTGAAATCTGGCACTGCCTGGTCCCTTTCTTGTCGCAGTGTAGTCCATTTGGTATACAAGTCATCATAACTTCTGACAGGGTAGTATTTTTCCTTAATAACATCCCTGAAGGATTCCCAGGTGGTCATGACTATAAATAATGAGGGTTCCTTTGTTTTCTTTTTCTCACAAAAATTTTCCCACCAATATTTGACATGGGGAACGACTTTAAGGACCGCAAAAGTAAACTTTTCTTTATCTGAAAAGTTATGGACAGAATAATACCCTTCTAGTAGATTCAACCATTTGTCTATAGCATCTGTGTCTATCTTACCTTCAAATATATGAATATCGAAGTTTATTTGTACCTTGAAGGGGGTGGCGCCTCCGCTCGAAGAAGATGCATCGCCTGTTGATAGTTGTCGAAGGATTTGCACGAAACTATCCATCATCTCATTCCTCTATTGCGTGAGGGCTTCCTCAATCAACAGTTTGAAAGGATCTCCTATCCCATCATCTTTATTTTCTCCTTCCATGAGAGGTTGCTTGGGCATGTGAGAGATTTTTACCTCAAGAGAAACAAGCTCGAGACCCAACTCTTTGTACTCCGACCTCATTGGGGACATGCATTAAGACGACAAGGAGTAGACTGCTCTGAAACCACTGATCTGGATTTTATGAGAAGAAAAAAATGACTACAGATTATTAACAGGTTCTTAATAGAAAATAACAGAGATACAGTAAAACTAGTTTTCTATTCAATAACGAAATAAGCTGAAACTATAAAATGCAGCAAAAACAAGCTTGTTGGAATGGTGGCAGCTTATCTCTGAGAAGAGATGTGATGACTGCGCTTATTCACAAGAAGATGATTACAATGAGGCTCTGAATGTTTTTTTACAATAAACAGGAATTCCAAAAACCCTAGACATCCAAAAACCTAACCCTAGGAGATGAAGTGCCAAAAGTCATGTCGGCCCCGTTTGGGTAAGTTAGTACATTAACTTCCCGGGGTCGTAACTTTTGCATACAATCTTCGTTTTAGGTGTATGATAGCCCATTGGAAAGCTATTGTTGAGGAGATTAATTTTAGGCAAATTAGCAAAGGAACTTACATATTGAAAACCTATTTTCCCAAAAAACATTGTTTAGGCCCTCAAAATGGCCTCGAAAGTTAAAAAATGCTAAAAATAGTAAATTTCCAAAATTGCCAGAAAATTATTTTGAGCCATTTGGAAAAGGTGGTTGGCCACCGATATCCACTTGGATCATGTGGTTTCTTAGGTTTCTTCAGGATGCCTTCTTTCCTTTCCTTTCTCTTCTTCACTTGGGAAACAAGTTCTTGATTTTCATCAACATTAGTCTTCTGTGATTTGGATATCAACCTGGATTCCTCTTGGGTGCAGTCTACCCATAGCTTGTTGAACTTGGGAAATTTCCTTCTAGAAAAATTCCCTTGAAAAAATGGATCCCAAGAAGAGGGAAATCCATTGAGTGTAGTAGTCACGAGTTAAACATCTTATACTAGATCTCCAATAGCTGCTAAATAATCCTTGATCTGTGAGATCCTCATGAAATAGTTGGCTATTGATTATGATTTGTTCATGGTCACTTTTATGATTTGATGTCGTAGAGTAAGCTTTTGACTGGTATTATTACTTTCATAAAGTATGGTTAGGGCATCAAACTTTTCCTTCGGTGTCTTTAGTTCTGATACATTCGGTACCAGATGATCCTTTATTGATTCTGTCAAGATCCTCTTGGCCTCAACCTCATTCTTATAGAATGAGGAGAACTATGTTCTCCTAGGATCTGAAGTTATTTGTTCCATCCAATCTATATTGAACTCTCATGCTTGTTGTCATTTTTTGCTGGTAAAAACCCTAACACTAAAACCCCTCAATTTTTCAAACTTTTCCAAACTGCATGCTAAGGCTTTCAGGGTGTGATAGGTTAGGGTGCACTTCTCTATGAAGGAATTAGCAAGGTGTTGCTGTAGTGATATTCCTTCTAGTGTTCAAATTGTACTAAAGGTAACCAGCTCTGATACAATGTTAGATTTTCCTTATTTACAGAGAATTAATGTTACTAGTGTTCTCTTAATTCATTACCATTAACATATATATCATGTACTGAGTAGTAGAAGCATAAACAAGAGACAAAAAGAACACAAGAGATTTATCATCGGAAAACCCCAAATGGGGGAAAACCCCAACAACCTTTATTAGATAGATTATGTTCACAAAGAAAGTCCAAATAGATAAACCCTATAACAAATTCTAGCTCAACCATAAATACCACCATAGATGCAGAAACAACACTATACCAAGATAGCGTACAAGAGAGAGATACCAATAGACTGAATAAGAAGAAACAGAGTCATTGCAGTTGTTGTGTCACCTTCTACAAGATTGTGTCTTGCTTATGTGTAGTTGAGAGACTGTGAGTGAGTGAACAAATGAGATAAGGCACCTCCCTATTTATAGTCTTTTTTTCCTTCTAGATGAGAAAACTTCTCTTCTGGGAAGGTGTCTTTTCATTATTCTTTATTCTTTTGGGATGACTTCTCTTCTAGGGTATTTCAACATCTGTCCAATGGATCTCTTGCTTCTGTAATCTTCTCTGCATCTAATAAATGTCATATAGGAGGAAACGTTCCTCCCGTAGCTACCAAACATCAACAAATATTTCCACCATCAATTCCTCCATGCTTTCCACCATAAATGCCAAAATGGAAGACATAAAACAAGACTTGAAGCAGGACATTAATGCCCACATCGACAACCAGCTTGAATCTTTTGTTGCCAAGATCATGGAATTACTAAATATTCCTAGAGACCTTACCTCATTTAAACAACCTTCTAACCCAGAAGGTGTTTCTTCCTTCAATTCCCATACTTTTAATTCCAACCCCCTTCATTGTGATATGTGTCTTCTAAGAGTGGAGGTGAACAAATTTGATGTCTCAGATTCCACTAGTTGGGTAACTCAAATGGAACATTACTTCTCCTTGCATGGAATCACTGATGAGTTGGCCAAACTTCATTACGGTGTCCTATATTTGAATCCTAAACGCTAGAAATGGTGGCAATGGTGTAAAAAACACACCAAGGGTATGTTGCTTGGACACAATTTGTGGCCAAACTTTATGAACACTTCCAACACATGCCATTTGTGTAGCATCCCCATCTCCCTATTGGGAGATGCCACTCAAAAATTCCAAGTTATCATAACAATTTAATTCATGATAATACTATAAAAATGCATAAACTCATATGGAATAATAACCATGTACACATGCAACTTATACAGGAAAACACAAAAAAGAAAACTAATAATTAACACACAGTAAATTAAACAAGATCATAAAAGATACTTATCTCTTATAAAAAGACCACCAACTGTGTGCATACCTTCCACTTTCCTCCTAGCCTTAGACCACACTGCTCATAAACTCTCAGCAATGGGTCACCCCCAATCTAGGGCTAAAACTCCACCTGGGTAAAGGATTCCTAACGAGTCTAAGGTCTCTCAATAACATAAAAAATCAAACAAATGTTTCAAATAAAAATAATAGGCTACAGTCCCTCATTCCCCACATTCCTATCCCACCTCGGGAAGTGTGCCCATTCTCTGCTAAACAGTCCTTTGGTTGCCCCACTTCCCTTTTTTAGCTTCAACAACAGGCCGAATATGAAGTCTCGGATCCATGTATCTACAATTTTGGCAACTTGGGAAACAATTCCCAATTGTTTTATCACCTGGAGAGAATGCTTACGGGCCTGAAAACCCCCTTATTCAATGTCCTACGGGCCTGACAACCCGCTTCTTCAGTCCAGCTTCAAAGCTATTCATGGTCCTGGTACAGGTATAGGTACAAGTAATATCATCATGAAGGTATCGGTGACAACTGAGTGAGTGAAGGAGTTATCATAGCATGATGGATGAATGATCTAAATTCCTCAAAGCTTATGTTCATGTTCCCAACTTGACACTTGTCATGTTGGTAATTACATGAGCCACACATGGTTTCCCTCACATGGTGATAGTTTTCCTCATAGATAATTAGGAAAAAATGCATTATCCCCTACTTTAGACTTTCACTTTAAGAATATTGATAAAATATTCCTTTTTGGCTTAAGCCCCCTTAGCTTAGCCCCTTTTTTCTAGACTCTTAGCCCCCTTTTCCAATTCTAGTGGAGTTTATCCCCCCATACTCTTTTATAAGGTTGTTCTGCAACAATGATGTTTTTTCGTTAAAAACTGAGTGTGATCGCATTTACAAAAATAGGCTTTCTAACCTTTCAGCTTCTATCTCACTATCCTAGTAACCACATAGGCACTCTTGTGTCAAAATACATATAGACAAAGGCACTCTAACCTCCAATTATCTTGGCTCACCAGTCTATATATACAATTACATTATATTTACAATGGGGTTCGGCCTAGGGGTATTACATTCCCCTCCACCTTATTTATGCACTCTCCTCAGTGCATTATATACATATGTACAAACAAAACTTGACAAATCTTCAAAAATATACGGGTATTATACCTTCATAGCATCCTCATGACCGTAATAGGTCTACTGGACCTTTACCAGTCCTATTGCTCAATTCCAAAGACTTTTTTATCCAACATGCATACTGACTGAACTCAAAAGTCTCCTTATTTCTCCACCTGAATCACATTCCAATCAATGACATGATTAACATTAGGTACATACTTTTTAAGTAAAGAAACATGGAATACATTATGAATGCACATTGATGTAGGTAATGCAAGAATGCATGCAACTAGAGAAATCCTCTCTAGGATTTCAAACAACCCACAATATCGATCTGTCAATTTTAAACAATTTCCCAACTTCAGGGAACTTCTCTTGGCCTTTACTTTTAAGAACACATATTCACCCACTTTTAACTCGTTGTGAGTTCTTCCCTTATCAACATAACTTTTCTTCCTATCCTGGGCATCCTTTAAATTCTTTTTTATTCTCACCATCTACTCTTCCATTTCCCTTATTAATTCTAGTCCAACCATTGCTTTGTCTATTGGGTTGTCCTAGATCACTGGTGTGTTTCACTTTCTTCCATAAAGTGCCTCAAATGGGCTTATACTTAGAGATTCTTGATACCCATTATTATAAGAAAATTTCACCAAATGCAAATAATCCTCCCATTTGGATGGTTTATCCATCACATACATCCTTAGCATATCTTCTATCACCTCATTCACCCTCTCTATTTTCCCATATGAATTTGAATGATAAGATGTGTTAAGGTTCAGATTGGTCCCAAATCCTTTGAATAATCCTTTCCAAATATTTGATTTAAATTTTGGATCTCTGTCAGACACAATTGTCTTGGGTATACGATGTAGACGAGAAATTTCTCTCATATAAATATTAGCAATGTTAGCTGCATTGTGAGTGAGCTTTACTGGAATAAAGTGGGAAACTTTCGTAAGCTTATCCACCACTACTATGATAGAATTGTGTTGTCTGTTTGTTCTGGGAAATTTGGTGATGAAATCCATTGTTACGACTTCTTCTTTCCACTCAGAAATGGGAAATGGTTGTAGAAAACCAGTTGGGTGTCTATGCTTAGTCTTGACCTTTTGACACACTTGGAAATAAAATCAACAATCTATTTCTTCATGCTTGGCTAATAATATTGCCTATTGATAACTTTAATAGTTTTTTGGTAACCTTGGTGCCCATCATAAGGCACATTATACATTTCTTTTAAAATCATATTTTTCAATACCTAAGAATTTGGCACATAAATTTTTCCTTTGCATAAAATAATTCCATCCTCTTTTAACTCAAAATTCTCATTTTTTTTGCTACAAAATACCTTGTTGTAATTTTGTCTCCATTTCCATGTATTGTAGATCTGATTTTGTAGCTTCTAAAATTATGTCTTTCAAATATGTTTGGTACGTGCTAATGGTTGCAGCATGCATCTCATGCACTCTCCTACTGAGTGCATCAACGACATTTTTCTTGTTACCCTTGATATGTTTTATATCAAAGTCATAATCACCCACAAATTCCAACCATCTTATCTTTATGGAATTTAAAGTTGGTGGTCCAAATAAATATTTCAGACCACTATGGTCTATCCTCAAATTGAGTATTTTCCCCATGAGGTAGTGCCTCCACATATTCAAGTAATGCACTATGGATGCCAATTCTAGATCATGAGTAGGATAGTGCCTTTCATGCTCATTTAGTTTTCTTGATTCGTAGCACATGGCATACCCATTATAACTAATAACTCCACCAAGTCCTTCTTTACATGCATCCATGCATACAATGAAGTCTTCATTTGGATTAGTAATCCTTAATATCAGAGCACTAGTCAATAAACATTTCAAGTATTGGAAACTTCTTTCACAATCTGATGTCCAGTCAAACTTCACACCCTTTTTTTCAAGGAAGTGATTGGGTGTGCAATCTTTGAGAATCCTTCAATAAATCTTTTGTAGTAACCTGAAAGTCCCATGAATTATCTCACCTCAGACATTGCTTGGTGTCGGCCACCCTTCAATGGATCTTATCTTCTCTGGGTCCACTGCTATCCCTTTCTGTGAAATAATATGCCCCAAGTAATGTATCTGCCTCTAGTAGAATGAGAACTTTCTCAACTTTGCAAATAGTTGTCATTCTCTCAATACTTGTAGCACCATCCTCAAGCATTATTCATGTTGTTCTTCATATTTTGAGTGAATAAGTATGTCATCCAAAAATACAATGACAAACTTATCCAAGTATTCTTTGAAAATACCATTCACTAGACACATGAATACAACTGGTGCATTTGATAACCCAAAAGGAACCACCATATGACTGGTTCTAAAGGTTTTCTTATTGGTGTCCTCTTCTTTAATTATCACCTCATGAAAACCTGACCTGAGGTCATTATTAGAGAATACCTTAGAATCTTTAATTTGATCAAATAGATCATCTATCCTTGGAAAGGGATACTTGTTCTTCACAATTACCTTGTTTAATTTCCCGAAGTTAATGCAAAGTCTCAATGTTCCATCCTTTTTCTTCACAAATAACACTGGGGCACCCCAAGGTGACACACTTGGGCATATATACCTCTTCTTCAGAAGCTCCTCAAGTTGCATTTGCAAATCCTTCAACTCTGGTGTACGCCTCCTATAAGGATTCTTGGATATTGGAGTTGCTCTAGGGATCAAATTGATAGAGAAATCAATATCTCTCTTGGGTGGAAACCCTGGTATTTATTTAAATACATATTCAAACTCTTTTAGGATTGCATAATCCTCAATATTTAGTACTTTATCCTTAGGTTCCCCCTCCATATGTGTTACAAATACTTGACATCCTTTCCTGAATTTTTTCTTCAGTTGCAAGGTTGAAACTTCTTTGATTTTTTTTTTGTTTGTTAATTTGTGCGGGCCCTGTTGGGTACGCGATTAACCTGTGGCTTGAGAAACCGTGACTCAGGGGCATCTAAGCCGTCAAAATCACCCAGGGATCGCACCCAGCCTGAGCCACACCAACCCTTAACATGGTTGGATTTTTTGTCCCCGCAGGTTTCGAACCGGTGACTTTAACATCACGGAGTGGCTTAACAACACACTCCATCACCGACTGTCCTACACCTCGGGGACAAAACTTCTTTGATTGTTACTACTCTTGGAATACCATGAATTATCCTCAGGTTCCCTTCTTCATCAAAGCAGATAAAATCCTTATTATAACAGTCTAGAACAACTTGATGTTGGTCCAACCAGTCCATACCGATTATACCATCATATGATCCCAAAGGTATGATATTCAAATCTTCCCTTGTGCTTAATCCATTCATGTCCAATGTGCATATCTTAACCACCTCATTAATTTTCCTTTTAGCTACTGTATCAAGCTGCACTAACCAAGGTTTTCCAAGCTTGTTTCTTGGCAATTGAAATATTTCCACCATATTAGGATCTAGGTAACTATGAATACCTCCTGAATCAATTAAAATAACAACGGCTTGGTTGTTGATCTTACCTTCCATTTCAATTATATGTGATTGAAACTCAGTTTTCTTGTTATCTATAGCTGCATAGATCCTAGGTACATTTATGCCCATGTCCTCAACTGTTTCAACTTGTTGTACATTGTAAACAGTCCTTACTTTTTCACCTCTATGAGGGAAATATCTGTAGATATGATCTCCCCCACAACCCCAACATTGAATAGGTGGTTTCCTTGGTATGTACCCCATTGTCTTAGTCATGTTGGTTTACCTAGGAGATGGTTATCATTGAGAATTACTTCGAAAGAATTGTGGATTTGTCCCCTTCCTCCTCTGTTCCATCTTGCTCTTATTCTTGTCTTCCCATGCCTTTTGGAAAGTCGGTATTCCTCTATGTTGATCATAAAGGCATTTATCTCTTCTTATGGTTTCCTCTAGTTTCTTTGGATCATCACACTGTATCTAGTCATTGATAAATGATGGAATCCCACTTAGGTACCTATGAATCATAACTTGTTCATCCTTGATGAAAGAAACATATTTTAGTAGCTCTAGGAACTTCCTTTCATACTCATCTATGGTCATATTCCCAAGATTGAGTTCAAATAACTCCTTCATATTATTATCATAGTATCGTTTGGTTAAGTACTTCTTTTGAAAATATCTTTTGAATTCTCTCCAAGTAACCTTTTTATCATCAATTTGTTGCACTTGCACAAACTGTGTTAAAATAATGTAACTGCAAAGTGTATTCTTATGATTATTTGATATATTATTCATTGGATCAATCCACATTGTGGATTGATCATGTCGGATATTGTATAAGGACCAAATCCCCTTTTGTGGATTGGTCACAATGTAATTATAAAAGGCAAAAGAAGAAGTCAGCCCTACCAGTGAAAGGACACTCCCACACGTGCCAGTCTTGTATAAATAAAGGAGGCTAGCGCCTCACTTAGACACACACTCACTTGTTCATGGAGAGACAAGTTTCAAATCTCTAGTTGGAGAAGAGAGAGAAAGAGAGAGGTGCATATTTAGGAGAGGACTTTCTATATTGTTTGAGTTATCTCTTGGCATTGTATTGGCTATCTATAATAAGGAAGTTTTGTTGGGTTTTCTTCCCCTAGAGGGTTTCCCAATATAAATGTTGTGTCTCTTGTGATTGTTTATTTCTCAGTGATCTTGTCTTATGTCATTGTTATCTATTGAAATGCAAAGAAATCTAATAATGGGTTAAACATTAACATGGTATCAGAGCCAAGCTAAAGAGAGCATCTTTCACAAGAGTGGAAAACGTCATTGTTGCCATACATGCAAATTAGGGATTTTTGATGGTGAAGTATTTCAACCCTAAAAATATATAGAAAAGTGTGCCCTCCTCCAAGGATTACTTTGGCACTCTCAGCACACCTTTTCAGTGGCTAGATCTCCCAGAAAGTGAAACCCTAGTTTCACAAAGTACCAGAAGTACCAGAAAACCAGTGTACCAGAAGTACCAGAGTACCAGAGGTACCAGAAAACCAGAAGCACTAGTCCAGAATTCCACAGATCAAATTTGGAGGAGAAAAAGTTGGATTTTATCAGATCCAAACACACCAGGCTACTTGCCTCAGCCAAGCGCACCTCCTGGTAAGTTCAAAATTTGATTTTGAGCATTTTCATTTTTCGGTCATTTTACTAGCTCCAAGTAAAAGATGTCTGCAAGCGTTAAGCTTAATGACAAGCTAGAAGGAGTGGAAAAATTATGTGCCTGGAAGTATAGGATTGGCCTCATTCTTGAAGAGAATGACTTAAAAAGATTCGTCAAAGAAGAAGTGTCGGATCCCGCCGATGCTGTAGAAAAGGCAAAGCATCAAAAGGACACAATCAGGGCCAAAAGAATCATTGCAGATTCAATCAAAGGCCACCTAATTCCTTATGTGTCATCTAAGAAGAATCTGAAAGAAATGTTTGATGCCTTGACTAGACTGTATGAAGGAAAGAACATAAACTTGAAGATGAATCTAAGAACTCAACTGAACAATACAAGGATGCAAAAAGGAGAAACGATTCAGGAATATTTCTCCAGAATATATCAATTCAAAGAACAACTAGAAGCAATCAGAGATACTATATATGAATATGAACTTGTGATGATAGCCCTAAATGGTCTGACAAGACCCTGGGATGCATTCATCCAAACAATTTGTGCCAGAACAAAAAAACTATTGTTTGATGGTCTATGGGAAGAATGCATCCAAGAAGAAACAAGAGTAGATAATCATGAAGTGTTGCTAGAAAGAGATGATGATCAAGCCCTAGCTACTCACACCAAAGGAGGAAGGAAGAAACCCTACTTCCAAAAGAAGACTCATAAAGAGCCTCAACAACCAAACAAATTCAATCATAAAGAATCTCATCCAAGGAGATTTCAGAACAAAGGACAACGAAAGGGAAGAAACTACTCATTTGTACAATGCTATCATTGTGACAAGATGGGACATATTGTGAAGTTTTTTCCAGACAGATGAGAAGAATACAAGAGGAAACATAAGAGGCACCATGCCCATGTAGTCAAAGATGAAGAGCCACCTGCAAAGATGATAAGAGAGCAGATCAAAGACCATGTATTAATCTCGGCCCTCTCAGGATCTGTAACACCTGGAGAGGAAACTTGGCTCATTGATAGTGGTGCATCCAATCACATGACGGGAAAAAGAAAAATTCTCTCTTGTATCTCAGAAAAGAATTTTTCTCAGAAAGTGACACTTGAAGATGATTACCAATATCCCATCAAGGGAGTGGGAGAATCAAACCACAAACTGAATTTAGGGAATTCACTAAAAATGAAGGACGTACTATATGTACCAGGTTTGACAAAGAACCTACTCTCCATTTCATCCTTAGAAAAGAAAGTATTTAGAGTTGCCTTTATAGATGGAGAAGTTCTTATGTGGGCTAAAGGAGAAACCTTAAATGAAGCAATCATCATTGGTAGTGAAGAAAATGGCTTGTATAAACTAAAGGGTCACTTAGACATTGCCATGACCCACGCCATTGAAAATTAATCTAAACTTTGGCATAGAAGATTATCTCACATCAACTACAAGGTACTACCATACATATGCAAAGCAGTCATACATTTGCCAGAACTCAAGGTTGACCATGAAGGCATTTTCAATGGATGTGCACAAGGGAAGAACATCAAGAACCCCTTTCCGAAGAGAGACAACAAAGTAGAAGGAGTCCTAGAGCTCATTCATTCAGATGTATGTGGCCTAATGCCATCATCCTCCATTAGTGGGTATGTATATTATGTATCCTTTATTGATGATGATTCTCGTAAGACCTGGATATATTTCTTGAAATCTAAAGATGAAGTGTTCAGCAAGTTCAAAGAATTCAAAGCCTTGATAGAGAATCTTTCTGAAAGAAATATTAAGATACTCAGGTCAGATAATGGAGGAGAATATACCTCAAAAGAGTTTGTGAACTTTTGCAAATATGTTGGGATCAAGAGGGAACTCACTAATCCCTATAATCCCCAACAAAAAGGTGTAGCTGAATGAAATAACAGAACAATAATGGAAGCTGTGAAGACTGTGATTCATAATCAAGATCTTCCTATGTGCTTATGGGCAGAAGCAACAATGGAAGCTATATATGTGCAGAACTGATTATCCCATAGTGCACTTGGGCTCAAGACCCCAGAAGAAATGTTCACCGGAAAGAAGGCATAGGTAAGCCATCTCAAAATTATTGGTTGTCCAGTATTTATTCATATACCGAGAGAGAAAAGAAACACGCTGGAATCCTCAGGAAAGAAGGGAATATTTGTGGGATACTGTGAGGTCTCCAAGGCCTTCAGGATCTATACACCAGGTCACCATTACATTGAGATCAGTAGGGACGTGACCTTTGATGAAGATACAATGCTCAAGAAATAAAAAATATTCTAGCTTGAAGAAGTATATGAAGAGGAACCCGTAATCCCCAGGACTGCAGAACCAATGAGGGAGGTTCCCAGAGCTGCAGAACTAGTGAGGGAAGTCATAACTTCCCTTGATGAGGAAATTCTAGAAGACCATGATATGGTAGAAGTTCAAGAACCTCCTCAGATGACGATCCTCCATAAATGAAATTCAGCTTAGGATAGAAATCTTATTCAAGATGGAGAGAGGTATGGTGTTCCCAAAGGAACCACGAGACAGGTGAAAAGACCAAAGCCATTCTCCAGTTACACAGCTTTGATGTGTGATATCCTAGAGGAGGAGCCTACCTATTTTGAAGAATCCATTTAGAGGAAAGAATGGGCAGATTCCATGACAGAGGAATACCATTCCATAATAAAGAACGATGTATGGGAAATAGTTCCTAGACCGAAGAACAAGGACGTGGTATCCTCCAAATGGCTCTTCAAAATAAAACATGTTGTTGATGGAAGTATTGAGAAGTATAAAGCAATATTTGTCTCTCGTGGATTTTCTCAAAAGGAAGGCATTGACTATGAAGAGGCATTCGCTCTTGTAGCTAGATACACTTCGATTAGAACCATCATAGCCCTTGTAGCTATGATGAAGTGGAAATTACACCAGATGGACGTAAAGACATCTTTCCTACATGGTGTTATCGAAGAGGAAGTGTATATAGAGCAACCTCAAGGATTTGAAGTTGAATACAGGAAGTCTCATTTCAACAAGTTGAAGAAAGCCTTGTACGGATTGAAGCAAGATCCTAGAGCTTGGTATGGCTGTATAGATAGTTTCTTGGCGAGCTTAGGCTTTACCAAGAGTAAAGAGGACTCTAAACTCTACTTTAAAGTTATGAATGATGAGCCAGTAATATTGTTTCTATATGTGGATGACTTATTCTTAACTGAAGAAGAAAATCTCATCATCAAATGTAAGAAGAGACTCGTCTCAGAATTTTAGATGAAAGACCTTGGCCTAATCCATTATTTCTTAGGTCTTGAGGTATGGCAGAGTCCAAATAGGATCTTCCTTACACAAAGGAAGTATATAGTCAAAATCCTGAAGAGATTCGACATGTTAGAGTGCAAGTCCATGAATACACCCATGGAAGCAAAGCTGAAGTTGTTGGTCGACACTTCATCAGAACCGATTGATGCCATGCTATACAGACAAATTATTGGATTGTTGATGTACCTGACGAACACTAGACCAAATATTTATTTTTCCATGAACACCTTGAGTCAGTTTCTAGTAGAACCTAGACGTGTTCACCTAGTGGCTGCAAAACATGTGATGAGGTACCTTAAAGGTACAATATATTTTGGTCTCAGCTATGATGGAGATCATGATTTCACATTGAGTGGATATACTGATGCAGATTGGGCAAGAAGTGTTTCTGACAAGAAAAGCACTTCAGGATGTTATTTCAGTTTGGGATCAGCCATGATCTCATGGCAGAGTAGGAAGCAATCCAGCATTGCTCTCAGCACAGTGGAAGAAGAATACATTGTTGCATGTTCTACCAACTGCGAAGATATATGGCTTCGAAAGTTGCTGATGTACAGACAGATTATTGGATCGCTGATGTACTTGACGAACACCAGACCAAATATTTGTTTTTCCGTGAACACCTTGAGTCAGTTTCTGGTAGAACCCAGATGTGTTCACCTAGTGGCTGCAAAATATGTGATGAGGTACCTTAAAGGTATAATAGATTGTGGTCTCAGCTATGATGGAGATCATGATTTCACATTGAGTGGGTATACTAATGCAGATTGGGCAGGAAGTGTTTCTGACAGGAAAAGCACTTCAGGATGTTGTTTTAGTTTGGGATCAGCCATGATCTCATGGCAGAGTAGGAAGCAATCCATCATTGCTCTCAGCATAGAGGAGGAAGAATACATTGATGTATGTTCTGCCAGCTACGAAGCTATATGGCTTCGAAAGTTGTTGACCGACCTATTTGACTTAGAGATGAAAGAAACCATGATCCTATGTGACAACCAGAGCTGCATAAAGATGACAAAGAATCCTGTATTCCATGACAAGTCGAAGCACATAGAGATCCAATATCATTACATCAGTGACATGGTACAGAGAGGAGCCTTAAAGCTCCAGTACATTAGCATGGATGAACAAGTTGTTGATGTGTTTACCAAGCCTCTATCTCGTGCAAATTTTGAGCACTTTCTAGATAAGCTTGGTATAGTCTGAAAGGACCTTCCTCGAAAGGGGGAGTAGTTTCTATGATGAGACGTCTATTTATTTCGACCTAATGGTTGTGATGTAAAGAAAGATGATGTCATGTGACTAGTATCGTTCTTCCGGCTGGATAACTGTGACGTAAAGCCAGTCTAGTATCCTGCTTCTGACCTGATGGTTGTGATGTAAAGCAGGACAATTATCTTGCTTCCAGCTTGACAGCTGTGACATAAAGCAAGATGATGAGATGAGACTAGAACTATACTTCCGGCTAGATAGTTGTGACGTAAAGCCATTCTAGTATCCTACTTATAGCTTGATTGCTGAGACGTAAAGCAGGACGAGTTTATTGCTTCTATCTTGATTGTTGTGACGTAAAGCAAGACGAGCACTGAGCTTCCAGCCCTACAACTATGACATAAAGCTAGTCTAGTATTATGATGATGATGTATTAGTTTTATACTAATCCATATTGAGGCAGATGATGATTGCATTCCTTTGTGAATGACGATGTTGTCTATGAAGAAAACTTTCGATGATTTATAGATATGCCAGTCAGTGTTCCAAGATGACATTGATGATGATGTCCTCCTGATTTTGTTGATGATAAAGGCCTCTCTCTCGTCTGATGCCACTGCAGAATACCCTTCTTGTTAAGGGGGAGTGTTAAAATAATGTAACCGCAAAGTGTATTCTTATTATTATATGATATATTAATCATTGGATCAATCCCCATTGTGGATTGATCATGTCGGCTATTGTATAAGGACCAAATCTCGTTTTGTGGATTGGTCATAATGTAATTGTAAAAGGCAAAAGAAGAAGTCGGTCCTGCCAGTGAAAGGACACTCCCACATGTGCCAGTCTTGTATAAATAAAGGAGGCTAGCGCTTCACTTAGACACACACTCGCTTGTTCATTGAGAGACAAGTTTTGAATCTGCAGTTGGAGAAGAGAGAGAGAGAGAGAGAGAGAGA
>JZKD02S0246264.1:161757-188428 GCA_000966675.3 Picea glauca
GGAAGTTTTGTTGGGTTTTCTTCCCCTAGAGGGTTTCCCAGGATAAATGTTGTGTCTCTTGTGATTGTTTATTTCTCAGTGATCTTGTCTTATGTTGTTGTTATCTATTGAAATGAAAAGAACTCTAATAATGGCTTAAACTTTAACAAACTGATCCCACCACATTGATGTATTTCCTTTGAGTTGATATATGAAAATTATTCCTTATGGATTTGAAGAGTAATTATGCAACTGAAAACACTTTCTCATGCCCAAAATCCACATCTCATCATCCCCATCCTTCTTGTGTTTACCCTAAAATGTAGGTGGTTTGATTTTATTCATTTCTCCATGTAGCTCATTCACCCCAGACTTATTCTTATGCTTCCCGATAGGGGATGGGCTTGAACTACTATGTGTTCTTCTAATTGAATTCCTTGGAGGGTGATGGTGATGCCTACCAACACTTCCGGTTCTTCTCCTCTAATCATGACACCGATGATTTCCTTATTTTCTTGAGTCAGTCTCCTTATCCATCTTCTTCTCTATTTTGTCCAAGCTCTGCATTAACTTGATGTTAAATCCTTCTTGTTGCTCCTTTATTTCATAAGCTTCTCGTTATCATCTTTATAACTTTGGAAATCCTTTTGGAAAATTTTTATGGTCTCTACCAAGTTCATTCTCTCTTCCTTTATGTCTTCTCCATTCCCATTGGATTATGTTACTACAGAACCCATGCCCATACCAAATATTTTGTCTTCATCTTCATAATTGTAAGTTCCTTGGTTATCATCCATGTCTTGCTTTACCGATCTTCCTGTTGAATTATGTTTATGTCAAATTATGTTTTTGGTTCTGTAAAATGTGTATGCAACAGGATTTGTAAGGCTACAAGAATTTAGCAAATCCATCATTTTATGCAACATTATGTTCTTCAGAATTTTATCAGAAATAATGTATTTATGATTTCTTGTGAATTATTAATATCTTTTTTATATATACATTCTCGAGTGAGTACATGGAATTCTTTGTCCACAAATCCCAATGACAACTTCTCGTTCCCCCATTCAAAATATTTGAGTAGGAAGACTATTAATGACATGACATGGAAGAGAATCTCGTTAGCTTGAGAATCCTAGCTTCGATGCTCAACCACTATCTGATTATCTTTGAATTAGATCTTTCACTGTTAAAATATTTAATTGTGGGTCTAAGGTCTTCATTTCTTCCCTTCAAACTTTCACGGCCTCCAAAATACACTCTTGCATTTCACCACCTTTAACTGGCTCCTATACTTAGAAACTTTTCTTAATTTTATTGTGGTTTCATGAGTCCATTTCATTCATGTTATAACTTCTACCTCCTCCAAAAGGAACTATGGTGTTCCACCGTATCCATTATACACCTATACTTAGTCATTTTCTTTGAGATCTCACCATGGGTTTGCGGTCATTTTCTTATGATTCATCACCTCCACGATATCCTTCACACCTGGAGTCTTGATATTTAGCCATTTTTCCAAAAATCTATTGTGGGTTTTTGGGGATACCATACCTCTTTACATACCCTTGATTCTCTCTGCGCTCCATGATAGCTTAACAGTTAGACAAATTCCAAGATCTTACTATGGTTTCGTGGGACTAACATTTGACCTGCCACATGGCTCTACATCACCTGTCAACTGTCATCCCATCCAACATGTACCTGCCACCATGGTAGTACACATCTTTCTTCTACCACATCCACTGACACGTGGCCTCCACGCCATGTTGATGTCATCATACAGGAAAATATCCAAATTTGAAATTTGTTTCTCAGATTGCCATTAAAATTTGGAGAATTTAATTGTTGGTTCATTTCTTGCATTACTCATGAATTCTCCAAGAATTTCCACCCCGGAATTGGGGAATTTCGCTCAATTTTTATCATGGGCATTCTGTAATTTCCAAAATTTAGTCAATTCTAGGCTTCATTATAGATATAAGGTAAAAGAAAAATAAAAAATCCAGGAGTGATTGTTCAAATTACCCATGAATTTTCTTTTCCAGTTCATGGAATTTCTTTGTCAAACATTTTAGAGACATTCTTTGAAATTCAATATTCTACGACTTATCTCTCCACAGTTCTTGTTGTTGGCCCATGCAGGCTAAGTGTCGAACCCGGTGGCTCTGATACCATATTGTAGCATCCCCAACTCCCTGTTGGGAAATGCCACTCCAAAATTTTGATTTATGTTACCAATTTAATCCATGATAATACTCTAAAAATGCATAAACTCATATGGAATAATAACCATGTACACATGCAACTTAAACAGGAAAACCCAAAACAAAAAACTAATAATTAACATATAGTAAATTAAAAAATATCATAAAAGACACTTATCTTTTATAAAAATAACATCAACTGCATGCGGAACTTCCACGTTCCTCCCAGCCTTAGACCACACCACTCATAAAATCTCAGCAATGGGTCACCCTCGAGCTAGGGCCAAAACTCCACCTAGGTAAAGAATTCCTAACTAGACTAAGGTCTCTCAACAACATAAAAACTCAGACACAAGTGCCAACTCAAAATAACAACCTACAATCCCTCATTCCCCACATGCTTGTCCCACCCCAAGAAGTATGCCCCTTCTCTGCTCAACAATCCTTCCACTGCCCACTTTCCTTCTAGGGCTTCAACAATAGTTTGAACATGAAGTCTCAAAGCCTTGTAGCTGCAGTTTTGGCACCTTTGGAAACAATTCCCATCAGTTCTCTCACTTTGAGAGAATTCTCATGGGCTTGACAACCCGCCTCTTTAGTCTAGCTCCAAAGCTAGCCATGGTCCTGATACAGGTACATGTACAGGTACTATCAGCATGAAGGTACCGATGACAACTGAGTGAGTGAAGGAATGATCATAGAATGATGAATGAATGATCTAAAGTACTCAAAACTTATGTGCATGTTCCCAACTTGAAACTTGTCATATTGGGAATTACATGGGCCATACATGGGTTCCCTCACATGGTGATACATTTCCTCATAGAGACTTACGATAAAATGCATTATCCCCTACTTTATGCTTTAACTTTAGGAATATTGATAAATATATTCCATTTTGGCTTAAGCCCCCTTAGCTTAGCCCCCTTTTTCTAGACTCTTATCCTATTTTCCCATTCTAGTAGATTTTATACCCCCATACTCTTTTAAATGGTTGGTCTACAGCAGTGATGTGTTTTCATTAAAAACTGAGTGTGACTACATGTACAAAAATAGGCTCGATGGCCTTTCAACTTTTGGCTCACCAGCCTAATAACCACATAGGCACTTTAGTATCAAAATAAATATATACAAAGACACTCTAACCTCCAAGTATCCTGGCTCAACATCCTATATGTACAATTACATTATAGTTACAATGGGGTTCGACCTAGGGGTATTAGAATCTGGGTTGTTTGACCAAGTTGAAACAGTCTACAATTGTGGAAGACTTTATCGCCGCATTTGATCACTTGGCTTTCAGAATGGAGGGTGTTTCGAATCCCTTCTTATGTAAATGATTTATCAGTCCTAAAAGATGAAATCTGAGGTTAGGCCCTCAAGCCTTTCCACCAAACTAGGTTGGAAGCTACTAAATGTGCCAAGGAAGCACAACGGGTTGTCTTTTCCTAGAACCAAAAACCCTCTTTTCTTCCTCACCCTCAACCTACCAATCCTTACCCTCATACCACTCCTCTCAAGATCTAGAAATTAACTCGAGAAAAAATGGTTGAACGCCAACTCAAGGGTCTTTGTTATAATTGTGATGAAAAATATTTTTTGGGGCACAAGTGTAAGGAACATCAGATTTTTATGGCCATTTTTGAGGATGTTGCTGACAAGGAGGTTGAATTTTCCCCATTTGAAGAACCACCACCAACAAATGATCCTACTTCACCTCTAATCCACCAAAAGTTGAACCATTGATTTCATTACATCCCCTCAATGGCTTCTTTTCTCCCCAAACCCTCAAGCTAATTGGCTACATTAAGCATGTTAGCACTCTATAATTTGCCCAAGGCTGCGGAGGCAGTCACAGAGGCAACATCAAAACCACTTCGAGTCTTGGATCTAGCCCTCCAAGACTCAGAGAGGGATCTCTCTCTCTAATATAACTTTGTTTAAATAGGATATTAGGCTAGTTACACAAAACATAGGGTTTGTTTGTAGGAATTGGGTATAGGAAGAGAAGAGAAACCATGGGCTATGGAGTCACTGGAACGAACGATCAAAAATCCATATCAATAGGCTAATATTTACAGGGAAAGGTAGACAACTCACTGGATCCTTTATTTTAAATGAAATGGGTGAGACAGAACAGGTCAAGACAACCAATTAAACGTAGAGCAACTAAGAATTATGAGTTTAATCTTCAGTGGAAAAACATAAAAAACTATACCAAGCCAGAAACAGAGGGTGCATTAAACCAATTATGTTCTTAATCTTCTTGGAATAATTCAGAGGAAGACATTAATTATGATAACAGAGAAACAAATTTACACAGAGGGATGCACATCACTAGTCGAAATAGTCACAAGAATTCTGCAGCATAGCATTGTATTATTGAATTGATGAAAAAACACAGAAAGCTCAGTGAGTTGTTTTTACAAAAACTCCATCATGGTCCCCTGACTGATCAACCCTTTTTACATTAAAATCCTATGAATAAATAGGATATATCTCCTCATAAGTTTCAGAAGTTGGATTCAACCGCCTCGGCCAAAAATAGCCACAAATCCCCAAAAATCCTAAACTGTCTGCCATGAAAGACGGGCCTAATTTTTGCAAACAAATGGGTCCAAACAGACATCTGTTTCTCTTCAACGCTGAAACCTGGGAAAAAACTGAAGGATGTTATTGTAGATGGGCATGTTTTAGAAAACACCCTCCTTCTTTTTCTCCAAATTCACCTCCAGCTGGCCGTAACTGCTCCCGCAAAATCAGGACTGTAACAGAAAAATGAAAATCTGGAAAAAAGGGCCTCGAAGATGGCTTTGATTCTCCCTGCTCATGGCACCTGTGAAAAAAACGAGAGTGGTTTTTTTTCTTCATCCTGTTATGGATAAAAATCTCTCTCGGTTTTTCAATATTAGATTTATTCTGGCCGGAATTCATTTTGAAAGAAGACATACTGAACAGGCAAAAATGGGCGATTTTTTGAAAAAATGGGAAAAGTAGTTTTTTTTTTTTTTTCGATAGGGTGGTATTCCGGACCCCCTCTGAGGTGGTAAGAGGTTTTAGGTGTGGGGGGGGTCATTTGGCTTGTGGAGATGACACCTTTCCAAGGAATGGTTTCATAAAACAACCATTCTGAACCGCCCCCTCCCGTTAAACTTCGGATGGAGAGGGGGGGTCCGGAAAATTTTATGTCCGTTGATTAATTTTGATGTGATGTATGAAGGTATGCATGGGGTTTTGGGTGAGTAGACTTAGGATAGTATGTTTTGTTTTAGTTTTAGTTTTTTAATATTTTTTATTTTGTTTATAAAATTTGTTATGTTATGTTTTGTTTTAATTTTTATGTATTTTATTTATTGTTTGTTTATTATAATTTTTGTTTTAATTTGTTTATTATATGTAAACATTTTAATTCTAATAAACTAACTTAACTACTAACTTAATTACTAATTTAATTAATTAACAATTGATCAATTACTAACATGCTAGCTCAATTATTAATTAATTAATTTATCATTAGCAGGTCTAATCATAACTATTAACCTAATGTTTTTATCCCATGTTTGTTTATTCGTGGAGGGGTAGGATTGGCAAAGGGGTGAATGAATGAAGGGTGAGGGATTGATAGGCACAGCGTGGATGAAGGATGTAGCATGGAGTGGAGGAGGCCTGATGCAATGGATAGATGACACGTTGGGATAGGGCCTGCTAGAAAAATCGCCTCATTTCGGACCCCTCCCCCACCATTAAAGGAAAAACGGTGAGGGGGTATGGAATCACCTATAGACCGACCATCTGCGCGCTTCCATGACAACCGTAGATCTGTGTGCACTTTTTAATCACCATTCTGGAACCACCACCACCACCCCCCCTACCGTTAAAAACAAAACAGTTGAGGGGGTCTGGAATCCACTGTCAGGCATTGATCTATGCATCGCTAGATCGACCATCGATCTAAGAACGTTATTTATTCTCCAAGCACGAATGCAGTATATGAGGCAAAACTTAGGCTTAATGACCTTTTTGAGGGTTTGGTGCACTGTTTCCCTTGATTTTATCTCCATGGGGTTAGGAAAAAACACTCAGTGTCAACAACCATGAATTTTTTTTTCTTCTCCTTTCCTTCAAAATAATTTGCAGAGATGAAATATTATTTGCAAGCCAAAATACATCCAGAGTGAAAATTTTCCAGTCAACAGATGATCTTATGAATTATAGGGTTATAACGGTGGCTCCACCTGGGGATGGCAGCTCTTTTGGGAGGTGTCAAGAACCACAGACCTATGAACATGCAGACTGATGCTTTATCCATTAGGCTAATCCAAAAATCTTATTCTACAACCTGTACCTTGTTTTGATCTTGCAACTGAAACCAAATTAAAATAAACATTGTTGAAAAAGAGATGCTCGGAATGTTGAGCTTATTCATTTTTTCCTACCTACCCTATGCTACTGATAATTTTGTCATTCTAAATGATACAATAATGCCAATGCATCCAGTCAAGCAACTTCTCTAACAACTCTGCTCTTTCAATGTTTTCAAACAATATCAGAAATAGAACTTGCATAGGCATCATGAAATGCTTCTCATCTTGATCTTCATCACAAGGGGCTTGATAAACATGACATATAATAGAAATAATGGGAATGTATTGTGGCTCTGTGATGAACAATTTCTCCATATAGATAGCCACTAGATCAAGATAAACTTGACCTATTGCTAGATATTCAAATTTAACCAACTCAACTTCATGATTTTATGTCGTAGTTATGCTCTTTGCCTCCTCATGCACTTCTTGACATGGATGCAACTGCTATGATGGGATTTGTAATGTGAATTCTGCTGAAAAAGACAATGAAGATGATTGCCTGATCATGTCAATATCATAACGGTGTCAATATCATAACGGTGTTTTATCCCATAGTTGGATGATGGAAAAAGACTTTGACAACACAAGTCATCCAACACATCTAATATTGGATCCCATAGAAAATGAAATGACTGTTGTATTGGTTCTACTGAAACTTCTCGATTTTCTATGTATTTATCATTTAGCATATACTCAATATTCTTTTTCAAAAACTGAAATGAATTAAAGCATAATGGTACAGAGTTATCTTGGATTAACTCATAATTTGCCTCAGGCTTTAATCTTTCATCTGAAATTTGAAAATCAAAGTAGGTAAAGGGTTGCAACTCTGGATTTAGAATAGCCTCCACATCAGCAATGACATCTTCACCTAGTTGATCAGAAAATTCTCCTTCTCTACTATTGACAACTTGCTTACAATTTCCTCTCAAAAATTGAAGAGAAGAGAAACATAAGGGCAAAGATTTTTCCCTTACTCTGAAATTTTCTGTCTCTTCCTCATCGTTGTCATGACTGTTGTGCAAGGGCTGATTGTCATATCTAAACTATAAATGATCTTTTTCCTCCCATTCATATGTGGCTGATTTATTTGAACAATCCACCTCTATTTCAGCCTCATGATCATCATCATACTAATCATACTTGGGTGGATTATCCAACTAGGGAATGCCATCAAACATGCACATCATATCAACTATTGTTCCTCTACAAGTTGAGATGGAGCTTCATCTTTGACTGTGTTGTGAATTAAATACATGAAAGAATCATTATCCAAACCATGGTACCAATGATGAACAACAAAATGTTTGGGAACAGTGACCTTTTCTTTCTCTGAAATCAATGGAACATGATGTATTTGGACAACAAGTTCATCTTTTCTATTGATCCTCTGCATCATCTCTTCCATGGCACTGGCCAAAATATCCAGTTTAGCTTCTGATGACTTCAACTGCTCCTTTTCTTTGTTCTTTACTTTTGACCTTTTGATTAGCAAGTTGGCCTCCACATCAACTGCAACCTTTTTCATTTCTTCAAGACTTACAGTGTTCCTTTCCCTTTAACTAAAATGTCATCTTAGGATTGAAGGCATCTGGGTAATGCAAGTGAGTTGATCCTAGGGGTGGCCTTATATAAGCAGGTATTGCATGATATACCTTATTGAATCTGGCTGAAAACTGATGTATTATCTCCCGTGGATTTCTTTTCAAGTGGTCATACTCTTCTAGGATGAGAAAAACATTTCCCATGACCACCCATCTATCTAGGAAAACTTGCATAAATTAATGAAAATTTATGATATTTGCAGCTGCCAGATTTCTAAACCAATTTTTAACTTTACCTTGCAAAGACAGGGCAAACATCCTGATATATACATCGTCATCTTCAACCTCATAAAGGTCAAGAAAATATTCAAACCTCTCGATGTGTTTTTCAGCAGTAATATTGACATTCTCTCCATCAAACTTGGGCAGATTATTGGTGTAATTTGCAGGGAGGTCATGGAGGGTAGGAGGAAAATCTAGGGGCTTGTATCTGTCTGGGATTTTGGTAGGTATAGGAAGTGAAGCAAGAGGCTTACAACCATCCAGAGGTTTAGCAAGAGTAGGAGATAAAGCAAGACGCTTATGTCTCACTAGGATTCTACAGGTGCATCTAGGATGTGCATAGGTGTATGAGTATGTACATAATCTACAATTTGGGGTTTAGTCTCTTGAGGCTCTTCAGGTTGAAAATGATCATCCTGAATTTCAACAATATACTCTGGACTAGGATCATGATAAGAGAGAAAGTAATTGCATATGAAACCAATAATATCATGAATACAATTTGAGCTTGAGTACCTGGTCTTTCTAGGCTTCTTGATCATGCTTCACATTCTTCCTCCAGTGGAGTATTTGAGTTGGCACTGTCTGGAGCTAATTTGGAGTTGCCAGATGAATGATCTCAGCCTTCTTGTGTCTGATCACTATCCACCATAAGTGATAAGATCTGGAGCTTTGAAGTGTACTACTGGGGAAAGTCCCCAGTATGGTCGCCATTCTGTTAGCACTCTGTAATTTTCCCAAGGTTGTGGAGGCAGTCACAGAGGCAACATCAAAACCACTTCGAGTCTTGGATCTATCCCTCCAAGACTCAGAGAGAGATCTCTCTGTCTAATATAACTTTGTTTAAAGAGGATATTAGGATAGTTACACAGAACATAGGGTTTGTTTGTAGGAATTGGGTATAGGCAGAGAAGAGAAACCATGGGCTATGGAGTCACTAGAACGAACGATAAAAAATCCATATCAACAGGCTAATATTTGCAGGGCAAGGTAGAAAAATCATTGGATCCTTTAATTTAAATGAAATGGGTGAGACAGAACAGGTCAAGACAACTAATTAAACACAAAGCAACTAAGAATTCTAAGTTTAATCTTCAGTGGAAAAACATAAAAAACTATACCAAGCCAGAGACAGAGGGTGCATTACACCAAGTCTGTTCTTAATCTTCTTGGAATAATTCGGAGGAAGAAATTAATTATGATAACAGAGAAACAAATTTACACAGAGGGATGCACATCACCAGTCGAAATAGTCACAAGAATCCTGCAACATAGCACTGTATTATTGAATGGATGAAAAAACACAGAAAGCTCACTGAGTTGTTTTTACAAAAACTCCATCATGGTCCCCTGACTGATCAAACCTTTTTACATTAAAATCATATGAATAAATAGGATAGATCTCCTCATAAGTTTTGAAAGTTGGATTCAACCGCCTCGGCCAAAAATAGCCACAAATCCCCAAAAATCCTGAACTGTCCGCCATGAAAGATGAGCCTAATTTCTATAAAAAAAAGGGGTCCGAACAGACATTTGTTTCTCTTCAACGCTGACACCTAAGAAAAAAATGGAGTTTATTGTATACGGGCATGTGATGGACAAAAACCTCCTTCGGTTCCGCCAAATTCACTTCCAGCTGGCCGCCACAGCTCCCGTAAACTCAGGACTATAATGAAAAAATGAAAATCTGGAAAAAAAGTGTCTCGAAGCTGGCTTTGATTCTACCTTCTCGTGGCACCTGTGAAAAAAATGAGAGAGGTTTTTGTTCTTCATCTCGTTACGGAGAAAAACCTCTCTCGGTTTTTTAAAATTCGATTTATTATGCCCAGAATTCATTTTTAAAGAAGATGTACTGAACAGGAAAAATGAGAAAAGTGGTTTTTTTTTTTAGGGAGGGCGGTATTCCGGACCCCCCTGAGGTGGTAAGTGGTTTTAGGCGGGTGGGGGGGGGGTCCACTGTCTTGTGGGGCTGACACCTGTACAAGGAATGGTTTCATAAAACAACCATTCCGGACCCCCCTCTCCCGTTAAACTTCGGATGGAGAGGGGGGGTCCGAATTTTTTTACGTCCGTTGATTAATTTTGATGTGATGTATGAAGGTATGCGTGGGGTTTTGGGTGAGTAGACTAAGGATAGTATGTTGTTTTTTAGTTTTTGGTTTTTAATATTTTTTATTTTGTTTATAAAATTTGTTATGTTATGTTTTGTTTTACGTTTTATGTATTTTATATGTTTTTATTTTTTATTTATTAGTTTTATTACTATGTTTTGTTGTAATTTTTATATATTTTATTTATTGTTTGTTTATTATAATTTTTGTTTTAATTTGTTTATTATATGTAAATATTTTAATTCTAATAAACTAACTTAACTACTAACTTAATTACTAATTTAATTAATTAACAATTGATTAATTACTAACACGCTAGCTCAATTATTATTTAATTAGTTTATCATTAACAGGTCTAATCATAACTATTAACCTATTGTTTTTATCCCGAGTTTGTTTATTCGTGGAGGGGTAGGATTGACGAAGGGGTGAATGAATAAAGGGTGAGGGATTGACAGGCGCAGTGTGGATGAAGGATGTAGCATGGAGCAGAGGAGACCTGATGCAATGGATGGATGACATGCTGGAATAGGGCCCGCTGGAAAAATCGCCTCATTCTGGACCCCCCTCCCCACCGTTAAAGGCAGAACGGTTGAGGGGGTCCAGAATCGCCTATAGACCGACCATCTACGCGCTGCCATGACAACCGTAGATCTGTGCGCACTTTTTAATCACCATTCTGGACCCTCCCCCCTCCCCCCCCCCACCATTAAAAACAAAACAGTTGAGGGGGTCCAGAATCCATTGTCAGCCATTGATCTACGCACCGCTAGATCGACCATCGATCTAAGCACGTTCTTTATTCTTTGGGCACGAATGCAATATTTGAGGCAAAACTTAGGCTTAATGACCTTTTTGAGGGTTTGGTGCACTACTTCCCTTGCTTTTGTCTCCATGGGGTTAGGAAAAACCACTCAGTGTCAACAACCATGAATTTTTTGTTCTTCTCCTTTCCTTGAAAATAATTTGCAGAGATGAAATATTATTTGCAAGCCAAAATACATCCAGAGTGAAAATTTTCCAGTCAACAGATGATCCTATGAATTATAGGGCTATAACAAAGCACATGAAAGTCATAATCCTCGTTGAAGTGGCAACACCCATAATTTTATTCATCACTGCATTGCCCAGGAAATCAATTGCGATATAGGTGCAATCAACAATTTTTAAATCATGATTGCCAATGGCAGTTCCATGAAATGTTGTGGGCATTGTGAAAATGTGTTCCTGCAAATTGGTCAGTACCACCTCCATGAAACCTGCATTAGACGCCTCTTTTTTTAAATAGTCTAGTGTTCCCTAATTTTAAACCATATTGTGTGAAGGTAGATTAACAACTATCACAGTTCATGTAATGTCAACCTTTTAACTCTGAATTCTTAATGTTTATCAATTTTGCAATTAAAAGGCACAAGTATTTGGGATGAAGGGTCATTACGTTGAAATTTATGTGGATATATAATATTAATGGTTGGTATGATTTGAAGGTAGGGTGAGATTTATGTGGACGTAGATGAGGTGTTTGACCTTTTAGGGCAAGGTTTGGAGAAAATTTATCTAATCTTGTTTTAATAAAATACTTTTTATGTTTATTCTAATCCCACATTCCTAGGATTAGTTACACCAACTACATTGGTTTAATGACTTTTTATTTATATTTATTAGGATTCATTATATTTATTTATGGTGCTTCAATATACTTTAATCAATACCTTTTTATTTATATTAATTTGGCATGTTCAAACATTAGATCCAAGCAGTTAACTTTAATTGTGAACCTCTAGAGCACTATGTCATGCTTCTTTTTGAATTGATTATCATATTTACATTTATAATGTTTTTGTTTTCAAGCACTAAGTGTTTTCTTATGCTTGCAATCATTTCTTTCTTCTCCGTATATAAAATATATGCAGCAGTTCAATTGTGTACGTAACATTTCATTTTTAGTTATCAAATTATTCGAATGACCATATACATTACATCCATTTTCGATCCTTTAGACACATTCTACATAGCAACTTTTATTTCATGTTTTTTGATGATGCAACTTCTATGATGTAATGAAAATATATGTAGTGGTTCGATTATGTACATAGCATTTTATTTCCAGACATCAAATTATTCTTGAATCCCATTGAAACGACCACATACATTACATTCATTTTCGGTCATTATCACATCATGATACACATTCTACAATGCAACTTTTATTTTCATTCCTTATCCCATCAAGAGACACATTCTATAGTGCAACTTTTATGTAATGAAAACACATGCAATATGTAAATTTTATGTAATGAAAATATATGCAGTGGTTTGACTGCATACATAACATTTCATTTTTGGTCATCAAATTATTTTCAGTGGAATGACCCCGAACACATTACATTCATTTTCAGTGATCGAATTATTTCTAGTAGAACAACCGTATATATTACATTCATTTTCAGTCCTCAATTTATTTACATGATTCAATTCAAAATCACATTATGATGTCAAGAGACACATTGTTCAATCCAGTATTAATAGATTATTTGGTGTCACAGATACTGATTTAAAAATGCTCCATCTTTATAATTTTCGGGGAAATATTCATTTAAGAAAAGAACAAATATCATACCAACAAAACAAATCATGTTCAAATATTCATTCATGGGATTTCATAACTAGGGACAATTCTCATAAAACCGTTATGTCCAAGTAAAACTTGACTTGGAATAATGATATGTTCATGTTGTAGATTAAATAGATATACCACATATTATGCAAGTCCAATGAAAATGGTAGATAGTATCACATAAAATATTCATACATGAACTACAATTCATATTCTAGGCTTTGTAGTATTTAAAATTAGGGTTTAGGGTTTAAATGTTATGCACTAACATGGAAGTCACACTTGTGTCCTCATGGTTGAGTCTACCTTGACTCAAGCCCAATGGCGGACCAACTGAAACTTCCAGGTTCAGTGGCCCAACTGGAACTTAGAGGTTAGAAGGCGCTAAAACAAATGATGGAGGCTCATTCGGGGATCTGGAAAAACTATGATAAGAGCCTTAGTACTTTTCCGCAAGTTTCGAGCTCCACCAAGGTTCTGGTAGTTGCATTTTATTATTTACGCGACTATTTTTTGTGTTGATTTTAACTAATATCCTTTCCAGCCCGCTATACTGGATAGATTTTCGATGCTCTCGTACTTTCTTACAATGTCTTTAATGGCGATGTTGAGCTATTAATAGTGTAGTGCATTGTTAGCTGGCGGACCCAGAAGTGATTGTAGTACATATCTCCTCAACATTCATTATCCTGCTCAATTCCTCGGTACTTACCCTCCGATGAGACTGGTAGGCTGACATACTTCTCAACAAAATCTAAGGTGGCAGCCATTGAAGGCTCCTAGAATCATTCTAAATGGATAGTGAGATCATGACACTCTTGGTGAGGATGATGAGGAGCATTGGGAGAGGGCGGGTCTGTTAGCATCAGTGGACGAGCTATACAGAAAGTCATTACAAGAGGACCCTTCATAATAGGGGCATTAATGATTCATTTACTACGTTGGAAGAGGAGCCATTTTCCCCAAACTCTAGCACTAAACCTCATCATTTGATAGGAAGAGAGGCTGACATGCGGAACCACCGGATATCAGTCCCTCAGCCAAAGGGGAACTATGTGGGCTTAACTTTTGACAGTGGAGAACAGGTTAAGGGAGCACAGGTTGAGAAACCATAGATGTAAGACAATATACTCCCATTTGAGGCTAGACTTTCGGGGCTGCGGGGCGACCATCTCAATCAAAAGAGAGGAAGCCATAAACGTCCGACGTGGGTGTGGAGGCCTAAGAGTAAAAAACAACAACTAGTTATGGGGATGGACTTCGGCTTAGAAGAGGCGTGCAATCTTGCACTTTGTGCTTTGGTGCGGAGATTAACATATTACGCTCATTGCAAACAGATGCTTACAGAATGGATGCAGTGCAATTGGGAGCCTATTTTGGGTTATTCTTCTGAGGTATTGTCCTTGCCGAGAGGGTGGTTAGGATTCATTTTCAAGAGTCTGGAGACTCTGGGAGCATTTTAGAAATGTTTTGGGGCTATGGGGGTGGAATTTTAATGTTTAAGCGATGGCACATAAGTTTTGATCCGTCGATGGAGTACTTCAGCTTCCGCCACCTTTGGGTCCTTCTCTCGAGACTCCCTCTACAGTTTTGGAATGCAAAAGCATTGGAGGTGATAGGTAATTCCTTAGGGCGACATATTAAGGTAGAAGAAAAAGAATTACTATCAATAGGTAAGAGAATGGCTAAGGTCCTTGTAGAGGTAGACATCCACGCAGGATTACTGGAAACACTCGATATAGAGTGGAGGGGTCATTTGTTTGTACAACGGTTGGACTATTTGGGCCTTCCATTTCATTGTTCGCTATGTAGATGAACCGGAAATTTTCGGAAGGAATGTACTCATATTTAAGGGGATTTAGTTGAAGAGGACTCCATGGATGATATTCATGCTGAAAACTACTCTTCATTAATGAATTCCAAAGAACCACGAGAATACTCTGGATTGAGGAATGAGAAGAGTCCATAACCAACGAGTACTACTTTTATTGGTAATCTAAAACTTTTATGTCCTTCATTGTATTATTCGTTATCTTCTTGGGAAAGAGATCATTTAGACAATGTGTTCCTATCAGATTTGTTACATCATCTAGAGGTGGGTAAGGGAAAATATTTGGACTCTGTCCAAGACCCCCCATACTTAGTTGAAGCCCAGACTGCACCCACTTCTGGGCCAGTAATTAATCAAGAGAAGAATCTTACAGTACTCCCTGAATCCTTAGCTAAGGAATATTCAATCATAGTACTGGGTTATGGTGAACCTGTCTCTAGTGACCATTCTTTGGATAGGATTATTTTGGCTTTAGTCCCCTCCTTTAGCGAAACTACAAGTCCTAATCTGATTCTGACCTACCTGGGGAAGGAGGTAGTGGTTAGAACTAATTCTATCAGACAACACAGTTTTCCCTTGGGTGATGGGAGTGCTTCAAAGAAGGAGGAGGCATGGTCATGGGGTTTGGGGTTTGAAATATCCCCTATCAAAACCAGGAGTGTACGTAAAAAGGCGGGAAACAACGATCTATTATCAGCAAAACATATTCCTACAAACATAGAACATGGGGCGCTTAGAGGCATGAAATCCCTTGCAAGAGATAAATCATGGTTCTTCTCTCTCTCAATATCATAGGGGTAGGAGGATCCCTAAAATTGGCCTCCATGAGAAGACTTTTGTCTAAAACTCTTCCTAATATAATTTTTCTACAAGAAACACTGGTGGTTGTGGAAAAGGCAAGAAAATTTATGTAAATACTCAGACCTGAGTGTATGATTTGTGCAGTGAGCTCTATGGGAAAGTCTAGTAGGCTACTAGTGTCTTGGGATCCTAATTTCTTTGACTTAGCATCAGTCCTAAGCTGCAGTGGAATTTTTTTGTAAGGTACCAGTTTAGCAGATAAAAGGAAGGTGTCCTTCCTAAATGTTTATGGACCTTGTCAAGACCATAAGAATTTCTGGGAGAAAGTGGATGGAAGAGGATTACTAGCACATGATGATTTGATAATGGAAGGGTATATGAACTTCACGACAAATTCAGAGGAGGTTCTGGTAGTGTCAGTATTGGTGGACCCACTGGCGGTCTTTTTTAAGGAAATGTTTTTAAAAAATAATTCAGTGGATGTAGCGCTTGTCACAGTGGCTCTGACGTGGAGAAATGGTAGGTCTGGAGTTGAAGGAATTGCAAAAAGGTTAGACAGAATCTACGTGGTGGAGGATCTTATCACATCATCACTGAGATACATAGCATGGGTTGAATTTCCTTTTATATCTAATCATGCACTAGTTTTAATACAGTTGGGAGATGGACTATCGTCGGTTTCTCATCCCTTCAAGTTAATTCCTGCATGGTTAAGAGAAGAATCTTTTGATTCACTGGTCCATGATGTGTGGAGTGATGCAAATTTGAAACAAGTTGAGGGAGAACAAAGAAGATTAGTAGAGAAACTATCAACTCTTAAAGCACGAGTGAAGGTCTAGTCTATGGAAAAACGTTTACTGAAACATTTAGAGATGGATAAGCTTGAAACAAGTTTAAATGATATCTTTCATAGGTTTTACAAAATGTGGAGATTGATGAACAGTTGATGAAACTAGAGGTTTCTCTCAAAAATCTCTTATTGGAGGAGGAAGAGCGATGGCGAAAAAAGAGTAGGGCCATTTGGATATCAAGTGGAGACAAGAACACGAAATTATTCCATCACTTTTCCAGCTATAGAAGAAATCAAAGACGTATATGGGAGATAGAGGATGAAGCGGGTAGGCTCCATACAGACCAGGAGTCCATAAAGGATGAAGCGATCCATTTTTTTAAATCTTTCTATCAGTATAGTAGAACAAATCATATTGGAGAACATGTTGCTACAATAAGGCTTTTTTCTAGAATGGTGACGAAGAAGGAAGTAATAAATCTAGAAAATCCATGTACCAGGGAGGAAATTCTAGAGGTATTAAAAGGATTTACAAAGGATAAAAGTCATGGGCCAAATGGTTGAACTGTAGAATTATTTTTACATTTCTTTGAGCTGATTAGGTAGGATTTGCTCGGTGTTGTGGAGGAGACTAGAATCAGAGGCAAGGTAATTAAATAGATCAACTCAACTTTCTTATCATTCATCCCCAAAGTAAATAGCCCCAACACATTTAACGATTTTCTCCCAATCCCACTGTGCAATTTATGCTGCAAGATCATTCCAAAAGTAACAGCCAAGAGAATCCAGCCGATACTTTCTCATGTTTCATTTGAGGAACAACTGGGATTTCTTAAGGGATGGAATATCTTAGATGTTATTGGTATGGCACAGGAGTATCTGCACAACATAAAAACAAAGAAAATTCAAGCAATTATTTTAAAGCTAGATCTTAAAAAGGCTTACGACTGCACAAACTAGGACTTTTTGAGGTTAATCCCCCTACAATGTGGCTTTGGTCTGCCAACTACAAATTGGATAATGGGATGTGTAACCTCTACTACTTATGCAATATTTATTAATGGAGAGGAAACAACTTTCATACAGAGTAGAAGAGGACTTCGTCAGGGTTGTCCATTGTCGCCCCTCCTTTTCATCCTTGTGATGGAAGGCCTTATTATTTTACTAAAAAAAGGTCAAGTTGATGGCGTGTTGTCTAGGATAAAGGTATCATGAATCATTAAGGTTTTACACTTGCTCTTTCTGGATGATGTGATAATCATGTCTAAAGCCACTGTAACTGAATGGATTGAAATCAATAATATTCTTAGTTTTTTCTGTTGGGCGTCGGGGTTGAGGATAAATGTCCAGAAGTCTGCCTTCCTAAATTCAGGAGTCCAATAAGAAACTCTTGAAGAAATAAAAGATTTATTTCATTTTGATTATAAATATCTTTTGGAAGGATTTAAATATTTGGGGTATTTCTTAAAACCAGATAGCTACAAAGTGGAGGACTGGTGGTGGCTCATTGAAAAAATTGAATTTAGGATAAATCATTGGTGTAACAGGTTGCTAACATTGGGAGGCTGATATGTGTTGATAAAATAAGTCTTAGAGAGATAGCCAGTATACTAGTTGTCTTTAGCACATATTCTGATTTATGTACTAAATAGGATCTGAAATTTGGTCTTTTCCTTACTATGGTTAGGAAACAAGAAAAAACAAATCTATCATTTATGCAACTGGGAGACTATCTTGAAGCCAAAAATTTATGGAGGGTGGGGATTTGGAAATATCTTTATTTTCTACAGAGCACTGGTGACTAATACTATGTGGAGAGTATTGACGAAGAAAGGCATATGGAAACGAGTGATAAAAGACAAATATTTACCTCATGCATCCATGTCTACATGGTTAATATCGACTTCAACAGTCTCGGCATATGGATCCCAGACTTGGAAAAATTTGATTAATACCTTACCATTGGTATTACAATGTTTGGCCTAGAATCTAGGCACAGGAAAATCCATTATTGGGAAAGATGTAATATTGGGAATGGGGAAGGACTCTTTTTTATCAAATGAGCTAATCACTACACTTAACCAAAAAAAAATTTACTTGCTATATCAAGCGGGATGTGATTATTCACAGGGGAGCAATATGCTCAAATTAGATAGACAGTACAACTTTGCGGCTCGAGGGAGACTTAGCAACTGAATGGGAAAAGTATAGAAGGAATTTGATCGGATCAGGGATCCAACTTCTTAATCGTTTGGATGTTTCAATATGGATTGGTGGTGATAATTCAGGGCAACTTACTGTCAAAAATGTGTACAATGCAGTTGTTGTAAAACTATGGAAATTTGAAATAGGCGGATGGAGGAAAAAACTATGGAAATGGGACTGTCCACTAAATATCAAGTTATTTTCTTGGATGGTAGCTGAAAATAAAATATTAATGTGGAAAAATATACAAAAAAGAGGTTGGGTGGGGCCAGGGATTTCCCACTTCTGCAAAGGTAAGAGGGAAACTGGTAAGCATCTATTTTTGAATTTCCATTTGGAATAGGGTTAAAATTGCTCTAAAATTCCATTTGGAATAGGGTTAAAATTGCTCTAAAATTCACTAATGGATGGAATGGGCTAACAGTGAATGAGTGCTTGGAAAATTGGGCAAAATATAACACTGACTATCCAACCCTGCCAACCTTTATTCATTGGTTTATTTGGCTTGATAGAAACAAGACAATCTTTGAGGCAGAGACTCCATCTATCCAGAAGACAGTATTCCAACCTATTGGAGCAGTGAGAAACTACAGAATAAAGGAAAAAGATAATCATCTTAGAACAACAACCCTTGATAGTCCATAAGATAGAGTCATTGGATGGTTCGATGGGGCAACACGACATAATGACGAACAAAGTGGGGCGGGAGGTATGATAAAGATCAATAATAACACATCATATAAATGGACTCTAAATTGTTGATGAGGAACAAAATCTAGGGAAGAACTCATGGGTGCATGGGCCTCACTAATCCTGGCTTCTAGACTGTCAATTCCAGATTTACATGTGCTAGGGGACTCTAAGATAGTCATTGGTTGGATTAATCGAAAAGGAGCTCTTCAGGGTGTATCCTTAGAAATCTGGAAGGAAAGGATTAAAGACATTCTATAATACTTCAAGAATATAACATGTGCACATATATAGAGAGAAGAGAATCAAGAGGCGGACAGATTATCAAAACTAGCTCTAAAAAAACTGCCTGGAAGCATAGCCTATAACTAATGAAATTGTGACCAAGAGGGACCCACACTATACTTAAAGATGTTTAAAAAGACATTGTTGGGAGTAAATATTTGCAGTCTAGTAAATAGCTCATGGTAATAGTAGCTACAATATTTAGCAAAGTATGATAGACATTATTCCTTTTTGAATTTTATTCTCCTTTGAAACTTTTAGGAGAAGAAACCCTTTTGCAAGGAATTTGAAAACCTGTCTAGCTATGTTTGTTGTTTTAAAAGAACAAGACAACAAGGATCTATGATGTAAGGCCCACTGTTGGGAACAATTTATATTTTATAAATATAATGAAAAATTTCATGTGAAAAAAAAATCGTCAATTAAATATAAGTTGGAGTGTAAATTTTGGTTGTATTTTTATTCAATTTTAGACTTCTTAAAGTACGTCTAAATGGCAATCAAATTCTTGTCTTACTAAAAATAGTTTGGTTACCAATAAAGTTGTCACAGCCACCTTCTATATCAATTATAAATCTAGATTCAAAACAGAAAGGAAAGTAGCTAGTAATAATGACCATTTTTAATCAAAACAAAAATTGTATTTGTTAAAGAAAAACTTTGGTTTTGTTGGAACACATCTTTAATTTTGTTTTGTTGAAAAAAATATCATTCTATATATTATGGCAACTCTTTAATTTAGCAGAACACATTTTTAATTATTTTGTTTTGTTGTAAGAAACATCAATTACTTGTGAATCCTTTTATTTTTTAATATAAAGAAAATATATTAAAAAATCATATTGAAAAAAATATCATTCTATATATTATGACAACTCTTTAATTTAATAGGAACACATCTTTAAGTATATTGTTTTGTTGTAAGAACTATCAGTTACTTGTGAATCCTTTTATTTTTAATATAAAAAAAATATATTAAAAAAAGGTCATCGTTTGCAAGAGACACACAAGTCTATCTTACCATGCCATGTTTTAAAGGCAACGCTTAACACTCTTTGGTGGTTTTGGTCATATTTGTATCGTATAGGCAAGAACTTTACTTGTTAAAAGGACACACTTGGTCCATTAAATATAGGTTTTTTTAAATGTAGTGTTCCAAACATTATAAATAATAAATAATAAACCAATATAATGTCTAAAAATGTAAGTTTTCACAAGTAAAAATACTCTCAATAAAATGTAATGTCTTTTCATCAAAAGGGAATTAAAGAGAATTAACAAATGGTTTTTAGAATAGAGAAATTTTAATGTGGTAAAATCTATAAAAGTAATGAAAAAACTAGACAAGCCAAAAAGATACATCTTCAAATTTTTTTGTTAAACAACATAATGTCATGTGAAACCTTTATTTTCTTTCAATGTAAAGTAAGCTTCATACATGGGCTATATGGCAGCAATGTCATTATTTACAAAAATGATAATTACGTCGAAAGGCGTACACTTATTGATTATGGGCACATTTATTACATCGAAAGGCGTACACCTATTGATCATGGGCACATTTAATAGGTTTTTAGTGCTTAATCAGTTTTGTATGGACAAGGTTAAATATTGATGGAATATTCATAGTAGTCCCAATAAATCAATGGTTGTGATTTCAACCACTAACTTCCTCACTATTATAAAGACATCAGTTTACATGTTTATTCTTTTACTTTTACTTAATCATATTTAAAATTTACTATGGTGGCTAGCTGATTGCCACTTATGAGTGATTAGGGTTTCATTTTCTAGGCCAACCTAAACCTTTGGCCTTCACCAGCCACACTTTGGACACACTGCCTCCTTCCAGCCAACTCCTTCCGACTCTTTCCGTTCACCTCTAGGCCGTTTCTCTTTCCCGGCGGTTCAGATTTTGCAAGCCGTCTTTATTTAATATTGCTCGATCCAATTTATCCCGAAACAACAATATAACATGTATGACAGCTAAGTTCTCTTTCCCAATTGTTCAAGTTTATTTTAATGCTGTGTTTTATTTTCTGGACTAACCAAAGCCTTTCGATGTTCACCAACCACAAACACGAATTTGTGACTGTGCTAGTGATATAAACGTGTCTTTCATAACGCGGGGACTATTAAGCTACTTCGTAGTTCATTATTGTTTTAATTAGCGTAGGCATTTTATCTTAATATTCTTTGTTCCATTCGGTTCATAATATTCTGTGTTCTATTTTACTTTCTCATGGGTCAGTTTAAATTAAGTTTACTATGAATAAGTTTAATGTAGGTTAATTATTAATATTTTTTTAAGGTATCAAAGTTTAGAGGTTGTTTAGATGACATAGAGACACGATATTTATATTAGATTTTAAAATATGTTTTTATTATGTATAGTGGTGAATCTCGATATGGAGAGATCAGTACTATTAAAGGAGCAAAAAGTGTAAAATAAACTTGGCGTAATCATAGCGCAAAAAGTACAACAGTTGTATTACCAAAACTTCCATTGCATTGTGCTCGACACCTCTCCTGACCAGATGCAGTGGGCATATGCGTTGCATTACCAAAAGTTCATTGCAATGTGCTTGACACTTCTAAATTGAGTAAGAATTTAATAGCAAAGAAAACAAGACATAGCAATCATATCAATTCAACACAGTATTTTACTTCAAATTTAAAAAAAAAAAAAATTGATATAAAGTAATGATAATCTATATTTTTATTATTTAAAGAAGAATTAAGCAACAAATCATAGATTTACAATCTTTCTCACGCTTTCTTCTTACACACTGAGTTACACTACATTGTTACCCTCACACCTCTATGGGTATGCTAGATATATACCCCTCATACGACATGCTAGTGTGCATGCATGCACATTCTATTTTTAAGTAACGTTGTGCCCATGCATCCAGTTGTCTTCTCCCCTCCCTTTCCACGCCCTGACATTTTCAGAATTCTTGTTCTGACATTTTGCATATTATTAAACCACATCATTTTGGAAGATACAAAGGATGTGTTGGTCGTGACAGTCGAGGGCAGTAGTTGTCAGAAAGTAATCATTTCACCACCCTGTGCAAACAGTGAATCGGTGGTCGTCTTGACCCTTCAAGACTCTAGGGTTAAGCACCGATCACTAATTTTGTCTTATATATCACTTAAGTGGTGGCCGCCTTAACCTTTGCAGACCATGAGAAACCATCACCGCCTTAATCAAATTCTTTCAGAGATCAAAGGGGCAATTTTCCTTTTGCATAAATACCTTGAAATGGATTTGCAGGTGTACTTTGTGCATTCGAAGTTTTATTTGTTAAAAACTCCGTGGAGTTCTTTAGTCTCAAAAACTTAGTTTTGTTATGTTTCTGTGTTATGTATTTGTAAATGTCGAACCCCCATTTCCAATAAACCTTATTTCACAATCGGGACATGCTACTTAAATGTGCGTAGAGTTCTCTGGTTATTCCAAATGCCAAAACCCAAAATTACTGGGCCCACAGCCTATTCACATTTCACGAATCGACAATTGATGTTTTGTAAACCCCAAAATCCCAAAGTCCGATCTGTAGCGTGGGCCCATAGCCTCGTTTCGCATTTCAGGAATTGTTGTTTTGCATTTGCATTTCTCATTTGTTCATATAATACTTTTTTACCCTTCCATTCAATTTCTCATTTGTTTGCATAATCTTAATGTGAATTTTTTAGGCTATTCAATTTCCCGTTTGTTCACATAAGACTTTTTTACCCTTCTATTTAATTTCTCATTTGTTTGCATAATCTTAATGCGACTTTTTTAGGCTGGTGTATGTCAATTTATTTTGGTTATTTGTGAGTGTTTAAAAATAATTTTTAAACCTCGGATGGGGTGATAGTGCGGGACAGATGGCATGTTGAGGCGGCGCGAACAGGCTAGCATGGCGAAGGCCATGTGACGGATCCGTGGCAAGCACTAACGCCACCCCCATGCATTTAAATCTCCCCTACGACGTCCCAGGCACCATTAATCCTAGTGCGTCTGCCCTCCTCTTGTTGTCCCCTCCATGGCTATGCTCATTGAATGCACCTTTACTCTGTGCATGCGACTCAGCCTTCATCTTTTCCAGCCGCGAAGCAATGCCTCATTCCAGCTTCCCTCCTTCTCTGTGCTCTCCTGCAACTGGTTTTTTCTCCAGCTCCTCCTCGTCCACCTAGGTTTTTCCCCTCCGCTCAACCTTTTCCCCTGGGTCGTTAGAATGCCGAGACAAAGAGGCACGCCAAGGAGAGGCTCGCCCTAGCATCCACTTCAACCTCAATGGGTCCTGGCTCAAGCGCCTGCATCTTCCCCTAGTTCGTTCCCCTCGCACTCATCACATTCATCGCAGTCTAAACAAGAACCACTCACCACCTCCTCCCCTTTTGCCTCCCGAATTGAAGGGATGGTTCTCACAGATAGCTCGTTGAGTTCACTCTCAGGACTGTTGGAGCATAACCCTAACTTACATTAGTTTATACCTAGCTTATATTCCTAGATATTGGTTAATACATTCATTTACACTTTATTTCACCTAATTTGACCACATAGAGAAGAAGGGCGCCTCATCCCTAGATTTTAGGGAAAACTGCTAATTTTAGATCAAGACTCAACTCCCGGTTCTTTATTTTCTTGATTGTTCTTGATTTATTCTTGATTTATCCTTGATTTATTCCAACTCCCCCATGCAAAACTCATCCATTATTGGGGAATGCACACCTCCTCTTTGAGTGAGAGATTTATTCCTTAATTAATAATTTTTGCCTTTACTATTATTAGTAATTGTTATTTTGGGTCAGTTAACTGAGTTGGAACTACTTCTCTTCTCAGTTAAGTGAGCTTAAGTGAGCTAATGCACATCACATGACTCTTGTGAGTGTGTGACATGTATCTTTAGTGGTCTAGGTCGAACTATGTGGTTTCCCTTAGCTTATGACACCTATTTTAGTTATTTCTAGCTTTTTTTTACTAGAATTTCTATGTTGGAAATTCTATATATTCACCTCCTCTCTTCTTTTTTGAGGATAGTTGCTCATGTATATTCATTTTTTATTAATATAATTCTCTTATTTATGGAGAATTTTTTTTCTCTCATCTCTTGAATATCAACAAATTGTTTGTGTTCAATTTAACTAGAATTCTAGATCTATCGGAGTTTCTGCAGGAATTCTACATGGTATCAGAGCTAGAATGAATCTAGTGGATTGTACACGGTTTTATTTGTAGGTATAGATCATCAGGAGATGTAGCAAGTAGAAATGGATCATCTCTCTCAGCCCACAAACCTCATTCTAAATCCTTTCAATTACTTCGAATGGAAGACAGAGATCTCTCTGCTCCTCCGAAGCAAAGGGCTTTACCGGGTAACAATGGGAACGGAGAAAGAACCGACTGCTGCAGAGGAAAAGATAAAGTATTTCAATAAATTAGATGAAGCAATTGGGCTGATATGCCTATCAATTTCCAGAGATCTCCTCTTTCATGTCAGTGGAGCCACTACTCCTGATGTGGTCTGGACCACATTGGAAGAACTATTCAGCAAGCAGGATGCAATGAGAGTGCATCAACTGGAGAATGAACTCATATCCCTAAGTCCAATTCATTTCAGCAACCTGCAAGAATTATTCACCAAGTTCAAATCCCTCCTCGTTGAACTTAATGCATGTGGAGTCACGAAAAAGGAAGAACAACTCATCCTTTCAATTCTCTCGAAATTAGGCCATGAATATTCTGTATTTGTGTCGTCTTTTCATGCATCTAAATTGACTCAGGAAAAATGGAAAATGCCTCCATTGAATGATTTCATTGCAGCATTGACTCAAGATCAATCTAAGTTAGTCCAAATGGGTGCCATCAAGCATTCCAAAAACCAAGCACTTGTGGCTACTAATGCTCCAAAGAGCAGTGGAAAAGACAAGAAAAAAGGAATGGGTAAATTTCTTGAATCGAAGAAGGAGAGATTCGCACAATCTTCAGAGAACTCTTTTGAACCTAAGGGTAAGAAGAAGAAGAAGGAAAGAACACTTTGCATCTACTGTTCCAAAGGTTTTCATCCCGAATAAAATTGCATCAGAAAGACTATCGATGAGATGGCTAAGCAATTGCAGCAGCACAATCTCACGGTGCACGAAGATGCAAAGAAGAAAGATGATAACAGAACGAGAGGGAGAGCATGAGATGGTCATGCTTTAATGGCTGTCACATCCACTCCATCAGCTTGGATCCTTGATTCAGGTGCATCGAACCATATGGCTGCATCAAAAGATGAATTTTCCTCCATCGAAGAAAGCACCAGATCTCCAATTTACTTGGGAGATGCCACACCCGAAAAGATGTGCGGAGAAGGAATTGTTGATCTTGAAGGGGGCTGCTTCACAAATGTGCTTCATGTTCCCTCGCTGTCCACAAATCTTCTCTCGATATATCAGATCACTCATTCTGGATCTGGAAGGAAGGTGGAGTTCACTCTGGACTCCGCAGTGATTATCGACATGTCCACAGGCTCACAGCTTGCACATGGAATTGCAGATCACGGTTCTCATTTGTATTTCTTCTCCCACTTTGTTCTTAAATATATTAGCACTGTATTTCTGTCACAATCTAATGATATCATCAAGTTATGGCATGAAAAATTTGGCCATCTAAACTATAAGTACTTGTATCAACTTAGCAAGGAAAACATAGTAGAAGGATTGCCAGCTATTAAATTCACAAGCGGTGTATGTCAAGGATGCATTCTTGGCAAGCATCCAGAGCAAAAGTTTGACAAAGGGAAGGCACAGAGAACTTCTTCACCTCTTGGGCTGATTCACAGTGACATTACGGGCCCATTCCCATAGTCTTCAATCAGTAAGGCTCGATATGTACTCACCTTCATAGATGATTTCTCTCGCTTTACTTGGGTATTTTTTTTGAAATTAAAATCGGAAGTATTTGAATGCCTTATAGAATTTAA
>JZKD02S0246264.1:215397-288231 GCA_000966675.3 Picea glauca
AGACAGACTCTCCTTCTTTTCTCTTCAAAGACCCAAACTCTGTCATGTAATACATGAAGTCTTTTTTATCTCCCCACTGTCTCAAAAAGGCATTATCCAAAGCCTCAATCCCATCGATAGATCTAGGAGGCAGGGCCTTGAACCATTTTCTAGCCTCACCTTGAAGACTATGGACAAAAATCCTCATTCATACGTCTGCATGCATGATAACATTATCATTTGTAAAACTGTAAAAGGCTTCTAGGTGTTCTTCTGCAGTTATGTCCCCCTTCCCTGTAAACTTAGGCAGCTGCTTGAGGTAACCATCTACTGGAAGGGCATTGAGAGGCTGAGGTAACAGAAGGGGAGCATACCTAGCCGCTATTATAGCCTCCATTCTGGTCATGGGAGGATTTTCTCTTGCCATGGGAATATTAGGTGGAGGAGAACTTGGAGAAGAAGGAGCTCGAAAAGGGGATACTAGGAATGAGCCTCTAAGTGGAATGGGAAACAATAGGGGATTTAGGGACAAGGCTAACGAGCTTAAGTCAGCAGATGATTCTCTTTGCGCAGAAGCAACAACGGTAACAAGAGGAGGGGTGGTAAAGCTAGGAGTGGGAAAATATTCTGTGATCCTGGGTCTATGCCAAAACACAGCTCCAGGGGAGAGGGGAGTGACAAGGATTTCTTCCTCCAATCCCAGACTAGGAGGGGAAAACTCAGCAGGAACACTCCCGAAATTTAGGAAATGGGAAACTTCAGAAAAAGGTCTGTTAAGAAACTGAGGAGGAGAACATGGAGTTCCTACAGAAGGAGATGGAAGATTACCTATTTCGGTGGTGAAATCTTCTCCTTCAGAGGCCTTCCCTTTTCTGAGAACCACCTCCAGATTAGTTTCAGGTGTAGCTAGAGGCAACTGTGGTGGGACCGCGTGTGTCTGCCCCTGAAAGCCATAATTAACACGACAGGTTCGCCACAGTGGAGTCATCACAATGGAATCGCTAGGTGCACAGTAGCAATCTTCAAAGGCTCAGATACCTGATGCACCTTCAGAATCAGAGGCTCAATGTCGTTGAATCTCGGGGAAAATTTCCAACTTCATCCCCAGCAACGCCGCCAGAAATGTTAGCGTCGGAAGTCACTCCTGGATTGCAGCAGGAGAAGAGCCCGACGACCATTAGTTTATGTCACGATTTTTTTATGAAAGGGGTGATCGAATGGAAGTTAACTCAAAACAATATTGATCTAACTCCGAAACTAGGCCAGGTATGCATGGGAGAGTAAGGTCTTGGTCAAACTCCAGACAATGAGTTGTAGTAAGGGTGAATACGGGGAAGACTTGTATGAGAGAAATGAAAAGGTCTATCATAAACATCAAGTTCTAACAGACTGTAGGAGAAAACATCTAAACGCAAGATTTTCTTACATTCAATCGCAGAAAACTAGAGAATACAACAATGCAACAATAAATCCTTTATCATAACATAATTTCAATAATTCATGTGAATCAGTCATTCATGAACTCCCTCAGTATGAGATGAAAATTAGATGGGGTAATAAAACTGTCTAACATTAAACAAGAAGTCTTACATACAGATGCATAACCAGAGAACTAGAGACGTCTACTAAGACTTTACAGTCGGGAGCTGCGCTCTACCATCAATACTTCCAAAAACGTCAAAACTAAGTACATATACTCCTGAACATTTGCCCAACAGAGGCATCCTAGACTTTCAGGATGGGGCGTCTCTTCAATCAAATCTGACCTACACCCCTTCTATCATACGCCATCTTGACTCTGCATGGCTCATGCTAAGGGGTAGCCGAGCCCTTAAATGTTGAATTAGCGTGCGCAGGCTTCCCTGGTGGGTGGAGGACTCGGCATGGCTTCTGTAAAAGGAAAAAATAGTACAAAGGACCATCTTGGGAAAACTTTCTGCCAGGACATCCATACCTTGCAATTAATGAGTGAGGTGAGGTTTCAACCACCCTCTCTCTTCTTCATTTACTCCGAGAAGGTATCAGGGTTGAGATCAAGTTGAATTGGCACCTGGAAAAGATGGTGATCCCTTCTGTAGCTAAACCCGACGCTTCATCCCTTTGCGCAGCTCTTTCTATCACCCCCAAATGACTACAGGCTATGACCCTATGCCTATCCTCAAAGGCGCTTTCAGCGTTCACGGATGGGAGGGAGCTACTCCTTGTGATTTGAAGTCGCGATGGGCGAAATGTCAAGAGGGCCTAATTTATGCGCCACGTGTCCTTCTCTGATATGACGGTCCTGAACTAATTCAGAGATACTGTGGGCCCCAGTCCCGAACGCCTTCGACACTTCGCGTCTCACGGATGGGAGGGAGCTACTCCTTGTGCTTCAAAGTCACGATGGATGAAAAGGCGAAGAGCCTAATCGCGCACCACGTGTCCCTCCGGGATGAACGGCTAAGATCTCTTTTGGCATTTCGGGACCCGCCTTGCCAAACGATAAACGTTAGCGCCCCTTCTCCAGGCCTTCTCGTTTGTGACCAGGCGCCAAAACCGTGGGCCCGACTCTGGGTGCTTTCATCACTTCGGGGTTCGGGGTTTTCAGATGTGAGATGACGAGGAACCTTTACCCTTCGAACTCTCGAATGCCGATATGCCGACATGACTAGGTCTTGCGCCACGCGTCGCTGGATCGGACGACCCAGACTTTGTCTTTAAATATAGGTGCTATCTCTGGCACTATATCTCGGGTAACTAGGTAGCCCCGAAATCCCAGTGACCGTCGATCAGCTTTATAGATGGATCTCGGCCGCTGACAACAAAACTTCGCCCGCTTGCTTGAATTGTAATCTGAAATGAGATTTTTTTGTGCTGCGCTTGGGCACTTCTCATGCAACCTGCAGACCTGGGTACTTTTGTGCCCAAGACAAAAATTGTTGCTAACACTACCTTTGTGCGGGTTAGGACCCTAACAACCCGTGCAGTGGTAGTAGTCGTCAGTGGGCACTAAGTGCACTGAGAGAACTAAGACCCAGGAGGTCATGGTCAAAGAGAAGAAGAAGAGGGGCAAGAAGCCATGGGTGAAACTACACAAGGGTTCCTACAGTACTAAGACTTTGAAGCCACCAGGGAAAGAGAGAGGGTGCAAACTGAACATATGCAAGTTGGGGGACGAGGGAAAAGAATTTATCGTGTTGGAATCTGAAAAGTTTTGCAGAGGAAGAGGAGGAGGGTGAAGAATGAGGATATTGATTGTGAGCTCGTGAGAAGGAAGAAGAGAACCAAGAGGAATGATGATGAAATTGTATGAGATATGACCATGGAGCCTCCATGTAGTGTTCTCCCAGGTTTGGTGGAGGTTCCTTTTCATTTCTCGAAGGTATTGATAAGACAAAAGTTAAGGTGGATGTTGGTGAACAGATCGAGTTAAGTTTGTCGGAATTTGGTACTCAAACTAAGAGAAAATACTTTAAGAAACATGGTTAAGTGCCTGGAAAGACTAATTTTATGAAGTGAGTGTGCTTCTGAACCAAAATGTTACTTATAAAACAATATCCCATATAAAAGAAAGCGTTGGAAGTTTACAAACATAGAAATTAAAGAGACCAAGAACTAGAACTAACCAGGGGAGAAAACTTAGAGAAAAGATGATATGCAATAAAAATTCTAGAACAATACCAAGGAACAGTTCCAAGATTTCGTCCCTTTCTTAGCTCCCTTGATTATCATAATTTCATCATTGGGAAGCATGAGCAAATCTCTCATAACCTTGTGTGCAGGAATATTCTCCATAGCCCAAACAGGGTTGGGATTTGTAGTAACAATTCTTTTGCAGCTTTGAAGAGTGTTGAGGAAAAGATATGAAATGATCTTACTCAAGCATTTTCAGATTCTTCTTGGCTAAAGAAAAATATACGAGAATATCACCCTATGGTTATAGCCATCAAAATTAATATCGTGACTCACACGTATTGATTACAAGTGCTTAGGCTAGTATTTTTATAAATAAAAGCTTGCTCAAAAATTCATTATTTATGTGATTTTTTGAATATAACAGTTGTTGAAATAAATGTAGAGATAGAAGTAAAGACACCAAGTCGACAATCAAAACAAATGAGACATAAAGAAATCCTTTATTTCATTCCAATTGATCAAAGAGTCATCCTCTTTAGAAAATTTCGTGAAGAAGTTTTGGACCAAAGTCAAACTTAGACGTCCCCGATGAAACATAGAAAAGGACTTCTGATAGAAAATAAAAAATTGAACTCTAAATGTTGGATCATCTTGCCATCGATTTTTTCCCACTCAACTCTGCACAATAGCTTTTGTCAGTCATGAAAACTAATTCACAAACAGACAAGTCTACACAGACTATCAAAGATAGATCAACACCTCTGAAAAACAAGTGTCTAAATGATGTAATTTAGCCTTGAATCTTGTTTTCTACAAGAAGACCCTACTATCATAAAAAAAAATTAGGCTTTTGATAAATTAAAGAATGAACGAAAACTGAACTATCTCAACACAAATTCAAAGACCAAACCTTATTATGCTTCTCCTTCTATCTTCCTTTCTTCCTCCCTTTCCTTTTTCCTTTAAGAAAATTAGAATTGGTTGAAGTAGTTGAACTATTTCATTAGTTAAGTTAACTAAAATATCAACCAACTTTTTATTTAGGGGGAAAAGTAATAAATCATAATAAGGGTTTTAAATAAATAATAACTAATAGTTGGGACACCTTGTGACTCCCCTTTATCTCTTAACAATCATAACATAACTAAAACATCCCTCCTTGTGACTCCCATAATCACATTCATGTTTGACAATTTATCTCATTGATATTTGAAATTATTTCCAAAAATATATTACTCATATATCCAAAAAATCATGTTGTCCAAAACTTCTGAAGTCAACTGTCATCAACAATAAATAAAATAAAACTTAAAATCCATATTTTCCACTCTGAGATGCAATCTTTCCCTTGTTGTTGTTGTCACCTTTTGATCTCTCTGAATTTGCCTTTGGTTGTGCTGAGCCTTTAGGCCTAATATCATTGATCACATGAGAACAATCGTCCCTCAAATGCATCCGGGAGGACAAAGATTTATCGTAGCCATTGGATGGTGAGGAAGGGGCAGCAGTGGCTTTTCCTTTGTTAGGGGCATGGTGGGCCTCGATTTTCAACCTTTTTCTAACGTGTGAGGATTGAAATGGTGAGTGGACATGGGTAGCTTGGACAATCTGATTGATAGGAGGGGGAGAAGGTAAGACAAATTGGGCCAGCCACGATGTTCGGAGACTGTCGGGTGGGCATTCTCTTTCCATCCATCGTTTTTGGGAACCTCGAGCTGCAATGAGACATGAGGGGGCATGGGAAAACCAGGGGCTTGTGGAGCTTGGAAGGGAGGTCTTTCAGGTCTAGGTTGGACCATTCCTTTCCCAATCCAATTGAAAAACCCAACTTGAAATAGTTAGCCTAACTCTTGCGAGTCTGCATCAAAGTGCATGGAGAATATTGGCCTTCTAGGGCATTTGTTCCAATTACCTCTTCCTCGGTTTCCTCTGCCATGGCTACCTCGACTGAAAAATCTCATTCCTGTATGCATGATTGATTAGCAAATAATTTCTTTAACATCCATACATGACACTCTTCTTAAAATATGAAACAAATCTTGGCTCAATAACATATCAGACTCATGCAATTCAATCCACACAAATTGTTTAATAGTTGTCAATGAGCAAGGGGTGAACAAAGGTTCTGGGATATGAGAAGGGTTTGTATTGAGCAAAAAATGTTAAAATGAGGGGGGAAATAATCATGGTTACTTCTCACAGAAAACAAACAATCAACTGTAATGTAAACCAAAATACATGTCACTGTAATCCGTCCAAGAAACTGCAATTTCGAACTGTTACAATACATAAATCCTCTTAACTATAATTATATTTTAGGAACAGCGAGTGAAAAATGAATATAGGAAGGCAAGGGGATTTTTATTAGCGAAAAGTGAAATAATGGTAGGGAAAGAGAGGGGATATTGTTCGTAAAATTAATTAAGTAATCCATAAAACCATTATGTATTAAATGCAAAAGATCCAACAGTAACCAAATAATCACTGTGATCAATTTAACAACTACTGTGCATAATTTACTCCTTTATTTGTATTAACTTGCTCATTGTTCGCAATTAAATCTTTAACATAGTGTCAACAAACTCAAAACAATACGCCTTCCAAAGAACCTATATAAAAGTTTTGTTTCTTCTCAATTGTCCCATTTAATATTTCAAAACAATTTCCAAATGAACACATAGTCACTTGTTTCCACTCTGTTCAACATCAAAAAATCAACCATTGTCCATGAATTATTTCCTCAAACAAACACAGACACAAAAATTGTGCCCAATTCCATTCCTCTAATCAATTTAATAATCAAATTGCAATGAAATCATACTGCTATAAAACGTGTGCCCATCTCTGATGGTGTAATCAAATGATATCCATAACCATATGCAGTGGACAGCCAAGTCACGACTATCATGATTTTAAATTGCAATACTCCTGATTGGAAATTAAAACACACAGTAACAACAACCATCAATTCAAATTAAACATGTTGTAGGAAACCCACACATACCAACACATCATGCAGGAAGCATCGGTGTGACTTAATCAACTATAAACTAGTGTTCGGTTAACAATCCAATTATTACAATATAAGAGACATTGACTATGTATCCAATCCCATTTCTCAAATCAACCAATTAACCATGTTGAGCTATTGATTCGACTTTTATAATAAACAATGCAGTGACTAAATACTAATAACCAAAACCATTGTCAACGTTATCAATAGAGAAGAGCCAACAATCAACTACTGTCGACGATACCCCACCAACTCATAACAAATAACAATATACCCGACAGGATATAACTGGCTCAATTTATTAAAACCGGGTTTTGAATAATCAAAATGAGCTTTGAGTAATCAAGGGTTCGCTCTGTGGACCAACACAGGGAGACTGGAGTCGACCATCAACAGTGGGTGAGAAACTTTCGAGATCATATGGTGGACAGACAGTCCATATCACCAATAACTTTGTAGACAGGGTGGCAGTTCACGAGATAGGAGAGATTATGAATAGAGGAGCAGAGGCTTCAAATTGGTTCGTAATAACACCGAGAACATGCAGGGTATAACCCTCGTGTTTTTCCCAATCAACTCAAATAATGCTAATAGATCCACAAAATAGAAACCAACCCTAAAGAAAGCATCTTGGCATAATAGCGATTGTAACCAACTGTACAGAAACCAATAACATAAATGAACCCATACCCAGGTGAAATGATATGCAGTAACCCACGGTGGTTCCAAAATCAAATGCAACAACCAAATATGACTGGGTATGTTACAAGAACTGTGTGGAGACAACCAACAAGTCTAGATCGAATGAAACCCTTCAAGCAAAAACCCGTAAGACAACAGAGATCCTTCATGGCTTACACCACACAGAATCATCAAGGAAATCATGACTTCAACTATCCAATCTTCTCATTTACAGTGACTACACACAACTAACCAATCCAGAGAAATATCACAATTTTACATAGTTTCCAGTCTCAAGAAAATCACAGACCCATACATCACCGAGTCAATATCTATTTCATAACCAGAGTGGGTTCCGAAAAAGACATACCTATAACAAAAAAGCCTTAAAAGCGCGAGCTTGATCGAATAGTTCTCCCTTTGCCTAAAAATCAGAGCTTAACCACAACAAAACACAATTGAACAATAGCCAAGCTATGGTGATGGCCAATGGGAGAGGTATGGAGTGATGTGCAGTAAATGTACGTCGCATCCATCCTTTACTCATTTAATCACTTAGTACATGCCAACCAACCATTCCATTAATCCATTCAATCAAACCATGCATTGAAACCAACATCAATTACTTGCCAAATTTCCCACCCTATGTCACATTAACCATTACCAACCATACTATAATGCATATCACATGCGTTTTCATATGACTCAATAAATCGTATAGCCACTAGCTTTGTTAGCTAGGACTAACAACAATCCTTTAATTTCAATGCATATAGTGTAGCATAGTAACGTAGTTTAGTTTCTTATTTAGATTTTTCCATAGGTCTCTTTTCACTTGCTCTTATTTCATGTTACTAACATGTGTCTTGTGCAGGTGCAACGTGTAACAGATCATGGCGCTAAATAGCAATGTGATCACAGTGGATATAAGATATTCACACAATATGGAATTTAGAGATTAGAGCAATTAGAAACAACACATAACACACATTATCCATCTGCTATTATGTCGCAAATAAAACCAATATTTCATCAACCATGTAGAACCCTGTAAGAAATGTCGAACAATAGCATAAACATCAAATAAGAACTAGATCTGATCTTCCAATATACAAGGGGGTCCCACCTACTAGTATTATATACATCGTTAGCTTATAATAATAGGCTTTAGCAATACTTTGCAGGAAAAATCCTCGTTGCAATTTTTATCATCAACAAAGAGCATGTAGGAAATTCCTAACATTTTCTAAGGTTTAATCGTTGTTACGAGAACCCCCATAAATGAGAATTTCTATCCTCTGAAATCCATCAGATTCCATAATATATGAACGAATATACTTTCCCTCATACATGAACTAGTAGAATAAATCTTGCTTCCATCCCACAACAATAATTCTATTAACAGGAAGGATCTAATATGAAGCATACCATTGATTCTCCTTAAATCCATTACACCCAACTCCAATCACATGCATATTTAGCATAAGGTACAAAAATAGGAATGACCTTCACTCCATTGTTGAATACACCAGCGCTAACCAAAGTACTATTGGATGCAAAGGTTCCAAATGAACACCAAGCATAGTTATGACCATCAATGACCTTAGATAGTTGGCAGTTATTTAATGGAATGAACCTAGCAATCATGGGTGAGCGCTTCAACATTTGGATCATTTCTACAATGTACATTTGGGAGGCACAGTTACGAAGGATCAAAGTCCGTGCGATCAAACATGACCACTATATTACCATAGAGTGACTTCTTTTCTACCCACAGTGTTGTATTGATCTAAATTCCATGGGTAGTTATTCCTTGTTTGGGCCACCATTGCTCCATCATCTCAGTAGATTTTCTTGATAATTTTTTGGTATTAATCTAAGTTTGTAGTAACATAAACTAGCTAAATTCATGTCAAATAATATCATTAATACATTTTATTAAATATTCACATGAGACAACTCAACACAATTAGATAGATTGGAAATAAACAGTAGCTTTGTTACTTCTAAAAAAACATTCATTTTTCCAACTTATACAATATTCAGGTAGGGATTATAGTTCTCAGTCGTGTAGTCAAATTATTTTGATGTCTCATTATTTTTTTACCTTTAAATTTGTATATTAATTTGATATTTTTTTAAAAGAAAATAATTTTCCTAATTTTGCAATTCCTTTTTATTCAATTTCTCATTTGTTCACATAATCTTAATGTGACTTTTTACTCTTCTATTCAATTTCTCATTTGTTTGCACAATCTTATTCTCATTTGTTTGCATAATCTTAATGTGACTTTTTAACCCTGGTGTATGCCAATTTATTTTGGTTATTTGTCAACGTTTAAAATTAATTTTCAAAAACAAAATAATCATTGGTTATGAGCATCGCTCTCTAACATCATAGTTAATTCATATTAATTATGAGCATTTCCACTGGACATTATCACGCTACACATTATTTACGTTTCACATTGTCTAACACTATAGTGCAGTCTACAGGTGCATGTCATGTGAGTTTCCACCACCTTCCACTTGGTAACATGTGTGTAACCTTCATGCATCCTTTGCAAGCTCCCATTTGACGAAAGATTCTCATCCTTTTTTTTCTTATTATTGTTCACAATGGGAACCAAACTCGAATAGCTTCCTACGAATGTTCTTGAGGGAAGACTGAATCTAGACCTTTTCCCACCCACTACCTTCTCTTTTTCACAGGTAGACCTTTTCCCACCCACTGCCTTCTCTTTTTCATAGAGAAGTGGATTATGGTTCTGCTTTCTTGTCCAATTGCATGTTTTTGTTTTAGTGAGAAGCCACGACCAAGGAAGAAAACATTTCTTCAACAATAGAGCTTTCAATGCCTACTCATCGTCCACATTCCACCTGTATTCATACTTGGACCAGTCGAGCACTGGTGGCCTATTTTCCTATTATACAACCACCATTGATCCGTATTTTATGAGCATAACGAAATGAATACATATTTTTAAAAGATTCTTAACACAGAATAACAAAGATACAATAAAACTGGTTTCTATTCAATAAGGAAATAAGCTGAAATTGTAAAATGCAGCAAAAAACAAGCTTGTTGGAATGGTCGAGGCTTATCTCTGAGAAGAGATGTGACGACTCCACTCATTCGCAAGAATATGAGTACAATGAGTATTTGAAGGTATTTTTACAATAAAAATGAATACCAAAACCCTAGACATCCAAAAACCTAACCCTAGGAGATGAAGCGCCAAAAGTCATGTGGGCCCCATTCTGGTAAGCTAGTACATCAACTTCCAGAAGTCATAACTTTTTCATATGATATTCATTTCAGGCGCACGATATCCCATTGGAAAGGTCTATCCGAGGAATACACATGTTTCCATAATTCTCTAACTTCATCTACAATTGTATTGTGGTGATCCCTAAAAACGTTTTTTAGGGCCTCAAAACAACCTTGGAATTCAGGGACTCGAAAACTAAGAAAAAACTGTCAAACTGGAAAACTACCAAAATAAACGAGTTGGAATAGGTGGGAGGCCACTGAAATCCATTTGGATAAACCATCCTAGCTACAAAATATGTAAAAATATTCAATTTCAGAAATAATTCAAAAAAAAATAATCTTAAGGTTATAATATGTACTTTTAGAACTAGAGCCACATGCAGAGACGGAATCCCTCTAGGGTGAGCTCTTCTACATGAAGAACAATGGGAAGCAATGATGCTCTATTAGAAGCACCATTTTCAAAAACTTGTAGAGTTGTAGCAGTCACCGGTGGGCACTAAGCACACTAAGATAAATAAGACCCTGGAGGGCATGGTCAAAGAGAAGAAGAAGAGTGGCAAGTTGCCAGAGGTGCAACTACAAAAGGTTTCATAGATTAGTAAGACTTCGAAGCTGCCAGGGAAAGAGAGTGGGATTAAATCAAATATACACAAGTCGAGGGATGAGGGACAATAATTTATCGTGTTGGAATCTGAAAAGTGTTTGAAGAGAAAGAGGATGGCGAAGAATGAGGATATTGATCATGAGCCCGTGAGAAGGAAGAAGAGAGACAAGAGAAATGATGATGAAAATGTTATGGATTTGACCATGGAGCCTCCACGTAGTGGGCGCCCAGGTTTGGTGGAGGTTCCTTTTCATTTCTCGAAGGTATTGATAAGACACAAGTTAAGGTGGATGTTGGTGAACAGGTTGAGTTTAGTTTGTTGGAATTCGGTACTCAAAATAAGAGAAAATACTTTAAGAAACATGGTTAAGTGCCTGGAAAGAATAAGTTTATGAAGTGAGTGTGCTTATGAACCAAAATTTTACTTATAAAATAATATCCTATATAAAAGAAAGCACTACAAGTTTACAAACATAGAAATGAAAGAGACCAAGAACTAGAACTAACCAGGGGAACAACCTTAGATAAAAGATGTTATGCAATAAAAATGATAGAATAGTTCCAAGGAAAGATTCCAAACTTCTGCCCCTTTGTCAGTTGCCTTGATTATCATAATTTCATCATTGGAAAGGATGATAAAATCTCCCATAACCCTGGGTGCAGGCATATTCTCCATAGCCCAAACAAGGTTTAGATTTGTAATAACAATTCTTCTGCAACTTTGAAGAGCATGTATTCCCACCATTTTCTAAGGTTTAATCGTTTTTAGGAGAACCACCATAAATGATAATTTATATCCTCTGAATTCCATCAGATGCCATAGTAGATGAATGAATATGATTTCCCTTGAGCATGAACTGGTAGAAGAAATATTTTGATGCAAAAGCACAGGCATAAACATTCAATGAAGCCGAGTGGAGGACAACTCAACATCCAATGTGCACATTCATTCTGATTTGAATTCCAAAGAGAGCTCATCACCTTCATATTTTGAAAGTAATTTTAATTAAAGGCCCCACAAAGTTTTTGAAGCTCGAGCCATTGTATGAGCTCCAAGAGATGTATTTTCTTTTAATACATATAGGATTGTACATATATTGAGCATCGACTCGTATCTATATTGTAAATTCTCATTTATTGTAATAAGCCTTAGTAGATGAATTCTTTATATGTGATTTGAAAGTATTGAGACAATCTGGAGGGAAGGCTTGAGAATCCCCTCATGTATAAATATATGTAATCTATTCCCAAATGAGGCTGTTGTAAGTTGTTGAAGAATATCGTAATAGCTTGCAATAGCTTGTTGAAGAATATTGTAATAGTGTGAGCCATGGTCAATTAAAATAGCTTTCGGGACACCGAATCGAGTTATGATTTGGTTAAACACAAAGAGTGTTGCAGTGCAGCCATCATTAAGGAATGTAGGCATAGCCTGAGCCCATTTAGTGAAGTAATCAACGACAACGATTATATAACCATGCCCCTCAGCTGAGGTAGGATTACATTGCATAAAATTTATGCCCCATTTTGCAAAGGGGACAACAAAGACAATGGCATGCAATGGAGCGGGGTGGGTACGTGATTCCTTCTGAAAAATTTGACAGGGTGGACATTTTTTAACGGCCTCGATGCAATCTTTGAATATAGAAGGACAAAAATAATTGGCACGTAAGATTTTATGGGTTGTTGTAGTGTTCCCCAAGGCCGAGCCCTGTTGCAAACCATGTTCTAAAAGAAATTGTAATTATGTTTTATAGGTTGCTGAGCCAAGTTTTTATAAGCTGGTGGCTTATGTGTTTGTTAGGCCAGGGAGCCTAAGTGTTGAAGGCCAGGAGCCTGCTGTTGTATATGTAATCATGCAGAACAATTAATAAAATATAAACACCGCCATGTGCAGACTGACTACGATGAATGAGTGAAGGGGGACTAAGCATCCACAGAGTGGGAAAGGAATTAGGGGCTGGAAGGTGGGAAAAGGGGCTAAGTGTTTAGCCTAGGGGGCTTAAGCCTGGGAATAATATTTTATTATTATTCCAAAAGAACATGTGCCATTTATATTTTATCCTAAGTTCTTGACCAAGGGAAGGCAATGCATGCTGGTGGAACACATGCAGTTCCATGGGTGACAAGTGTCAACCCTGGTGCATGCGAATAAAATGGCCAGGGTGGACTGTGAGGGGGGTTCGTTCTCCTCCATTCTACCCAACTGCCTAAACGCGTATGGAGCTCTAGGTAGTACGACGGACCCAACCTCTGCAGAGAAATCCTCGTGCATCCCTGTGATCCGAAAAGTCTGTGTCTGGTTCTGAGAAAACCCGTGTATACCTCTGTACTGAACCAGAAGCCTGTGTTGATTTCGGGAAAAAGTCTGTTTTTGTTCTGGAAAGCCAGTATACCCTTTCTCTGTTCTAAACTGTGGAGTCTGAATTGACCCTTGTATGTACAACTCGTCATGCATCCCTGAGAATCCAGAGTGTGAGTCTATCCCGTGTTGCCAGATTGAGAAAACGAAAAGTGTCCTGTCCCTGCTAAGCCTGGTTATGTTGTCGCACTTGACTGGAGTTTCCCTGGGGTGTTCGAGTCTAGAATACCGTTGATTGTGGTGGATGTGTAGTGTTTGATCTTGTGTGGCTTGTTGGCCAGTTTGTACAACACTCTCTCTAGGTGAGAGAGGTGGCTGAAGTTGGAAGAACAGGTTGCTGAGCCTGTGAGCAACTCCCTCCAGGTGAGAGAGTGCACAGAGGAAGGAGAGGACTCTTGGAATGAACCCTGTAGCTGCCACAGAGCCCGGAGACTTCCAGTCTAGCCTGTTGTTGTAACCCAAGGTAAGGGAGGTTAGTAGCCGAAGGACTGTCCAGGTGACAGAGAAGGTGTATACTCTTGGGGTGGAACATGCATGTGGGGAATGAGGGTCTGTGGGCAGTGAGTGTGGGTGGTTCCTGGGAGAGAATTCCTTCTTGTGGCTTTATGTTGTTTTCCCTATAACCTTAGCCGAGCCTAGGATTCCTTGTCTCGGGGTGGAGCTTAGTCCCATCTCAAGGGTGACCCACTACTGAGCTTGATGAGAAGTGCAGTCTAAGGCTGGGAGGCTCGTGGAAGGCCTACATTTGGTTGGTGGAACTACCACTGTTTCAAAGATAAGTACCTGTTTATGCTTTAATCATGTTTTGCATGACTGTGATCCTTATGCTATCATGAATTCCGCTGTGTATATGAATTATGATTAAATAGTATTTATTGTTGATTATGGCAGTAATTTGTATGAATACTCTGTGTTGAATGTGTTTAACTTGTTTTAAATGCATGTGATTAATTATTAGTGAGAATGTTGTTATTTCGTGTAGTAACACCTACACAGTATAGTGAGTGAAAGGGGGGTGTTACAGTTTGGTATCAGAGCCAAGGTTTCGACACTGAGCCTAGATGGGCCAGTGGAGCGGTCTTTGGACCAAGAGTGCGAGGGAAAGTGGGTCTGGAAGGCCAATTTTGGACCCTGGTTTCCTCTGAAGTGTCAAGAAGTTACTTGATGGGTTTTTTAAGCTCAGGAGGTTTAGCGGCATGTGAAACCATAGCTGGTGTGGTCTATGGCCACGAGGAGATAGGTCCCCACACCAATAGAATTAGAACCTTAGGATCAGTTCGGGAGGGAAGGTGAACCCTCGTGACCGTCGGACCTAGAAAATGTGCGCAGGGATTAAAATTCCTTTTGAAATGCACAGGAGAAATGGTCTGAGCTATCAGATCTTGGTCTAAACAGCCGAAAACTGTTGGATCTTTCAGCAGCTGCATGAGGTTTAAACCCTCACGCATAGAGCAGCAGAACAAAAGTTGCGAATAGAGAAGTCCCGAGGAAATCTGAGTCGTTCGTTTGAGAGAAAACACTTGTCGCGAGATCGCCCATATCGGGGATTCGGACATCGGGGGTCAGAAGGGAAGTCCTTCGACTTCACGAGTGGTGAAGTTGCGAGAGAATCAGGACCATCCATCTGAGGAGGAAAGGTGGCAGAGATCAAGGGATCTCGTGAACTCGGAGGTTCACAGGGTGAGGGCCCAAGAGTTAGATGCTCCAAGTCGTGAAATTGCGAGGAGCAAGGACAACCGTTGGATCCAGGTCACAAGAGGACCGTTGGATCAGGAACCCCATCGCCTATCACACATTCGGGGGTTCGGAGGTTGAGAGGGGTCACTTTCGACTGCAGAAGTCACGAAGTGCTGAGAGCCGAGGCTCGTGTGGACACGTGGCAGAACCATAAGGTGGGGCCCGCATGATAGATAGGCACACATGCGTTTCCTAGAGAAGGGATTCAACACTCCGTTGACTTCTCGCATCTCGGGGATTCGCGAGATAAGAGCACCGGAGCTCGACATTGAAAATCATGAAGTCGCGAGTACCAAGAACGCAAGGAGAAAATTCAACATCGCTTCTCAGGGTTTCATGAAAGGAAGGTGCCAGGGCTGGGTGCCACAACTCGCGAAGGTGCGAGTAGAGAGAAGTGTTAGCACTTAGCCCTAGCCTACGGTCATGTGTAGCAGGCGCTAGCGAGGAGGGAGCCATACCCATATTGCATCTCGGTATTGGAATTTGGAGGAAATGAGTAGAGGGTATTCGAATCTCGAACTTGCGGGATCGTAAGTTGCGAAAGGGTGACTTGGTTATGAAGATTTAACTGTTGGATCTTTGTGGACTAAGATTCCGAAGTTTCAAAGTCCCGGAATTTGCAGAGCCAGACAAAGCTCAGAAAACTTTGTGAAGTCAAAACGTTTTTCTTGTCCACTTTGGCTTATGAATCTTGTGGATTGTTCGTGAGGTTTTTATGGCCTGACAAACTTCGAATTGAATTGCACAGTGCGTGTGCAGATTTCAACAAGGGTCAGGACTCCAGTTAACCAACGTCGAGTATGGAATGGGAAAAGGTGTAGATTACCTCCGAAACAGGAGACGAACGGGAAGGAAAGGATGTCAATGTGGAAGTGGAAGGATTGAACTCCAATGGGCACGGAAAATAGAAGGATAAGGAAGGACACATGATAAAAATCATTGAAAAATTGCAAAAATATGCCCAGGCTCGCCAAGCTGATAGCCAAAAGCTCATGAAAATCAGGGATCGACAGGGTCAATTCAACTTAAAAATGTTGAAGAGCCTGGAAAGAATAGAAAAGAAATTGGAAAAAGAGAATGACACAAGTAGATCAAGAAGTGTCAGAACCTCTGAGAGGAGAAGAAGATCGAGGAGTGGTAGCAGACATTACCGTCTCTCCCCGAAGCATTCTGGCAAGGAAACACACAGTAGTTCAAGCCCGCCCCCTACCAGAAAACACTGAAAATATGGAAAGGATGAATTGAAAGGGGAGATGAACAAGATTAAGCCTCCAACATTCGATGGAGATCATAAGAAGGAGGAAGATGTTGAGACATGGTTGCTTGGCATGAGGAAATATTTCCAACTGCATAATTATTCCGCCCATGCAGAAGGAAGAATTGCAATGTATCAACTGAAAGGAAAAGAATCCATGTGGTGGGATCAGTTTCTGCAAGTGCAACACATCAGAGAGAAAGAGGTCACTTGGAAGGAATTTAAGAGGTATTTTGAGAAGAAATACCTGACCAAAAGGTACTATGACAGAAAGATGAAGGAGTTCTTTGAACTCAAGTTGGGCAGCATGACCATTGATGAGTATGAACGAAGTTTTTTGGAACTACTGAAGTATGTTTCATTCATCAAAGACGAGGCTGTCAAAATTCAGAGGTATCTGAGTGGACTGCCACCTTCGATTGGCAACAAGATTCAATATGACGATGCTACGACCATGGAAGAAACCATAAGAAGGGAGAAATGCTTATACAAACAACAAAGAGAAAAGCCTACCTTTCAGAAGGCTTGGGATGACCAGAAGAGGTTTAAGAAAGATCAGAGGTAGAAGGGAAACATGCCTCCCTTGTTGAAGAACAGTCCTTGGGGACAGTCATCTTTTAGAGAGCCTAGGAAAGTTGAAGGGAGTGAGAAGATGCCAAGGCCTCCACCTATGGAGTGTTGGGGCTGTAAAGGGAATCATAGGTATAGAGACTGCCCCCACAGAAAAGATAAAGCGAGAACTGTCCATACTGTTCAGCAAGATGAAACAGTGGAGGATATGAGTAGCAGAATGCCGAGGATCTACACAACCTTGGACAACAAGGAAGCATAATTTCAATCGCACATGGTTGAAGTGGAAGGTATGATTAACAACTGACCACTAATTATTTTAATTGATTCAGGGGCTAGCCATAGTTATGTAGATCCTAGAGTAGTGAACAATTTGCATCTAATGAGAAGAAAACATGAAAAGCCTTGGCTAGTGAAGTTGGTCACAGGAACCAAAAGGAAGGTCACTGAATTGGTTAAGTCCTATTCAGTAGACATGAAAGGAATGAGCACTAAGGCTGAATTCAACATTCTGCCTTTAGGATCATATGATTTCTTAATTGGGATGGACTGGTTGGACCAGCACCATGCCCTTCTGGATTGTCGCAACAAGAGGTTTACATGCCTAAACGAAGAGGGAAATCAGGTAACAGTCCAAGGAATTCCCAGAGCCGTGGCTGTTAGGGAAATCTCAGCCATGCAGCTGAAGAAATGTTATCGGAAAGGATGTCAATTATTTGCAGCTCGGGTGGAAGAAGCATCCCGAGATGTAGTCTCGAATATGGAATACCACGAGGTACTCAAGGAGTTTAAGGACGTATTTCAGGAGGTACCTAGAATACCTCTGAAGAGGGACATCAATTTTTCTATAAATTTGATGCCGGGAGCAGCTCCAGTTTCGAAGGCTCCTTATAGAATGAGTACGCCAGAGCTGAAAGAGTTGCAATTGCAGCTCAAAGAGCTACTAAAGAAGGGATACATTCGCCCCAGCGTGTCACCTTGGGGAGCCCCGGTCCTATTCATGAAGAAGAAAGATGTGATGCTGAGACTATGCATTGATTTTCGGCAGTTGAATAAGGTCACTATCAAGAACAAGTATCCTATGCCAAGGATTGATGATCTTTTTGATCAGTTGAAGGATGCGAAAATATTCTCAAAAATAGACCTCAGATCTGGATATCACCAAGTGAGAATAAATGAGGAGGACATCAACAATACCACGTTTAGAACAAGGTACGGTCATTATGAATTCACAGTGGTTCCGTTTGGATTGTCAAATGCACCTGTTGTTTTCATGTGCTTAATAAATGGAGTGTTCAGAGATTATTTGGACAAGTTTGTCATAGTCTTCCTGGATGATATCTTGGTGTATTCTAGGATAGAGGAAGAACATGAGAAACACCTGAGAATGGTGCTGCAAGTGTTGAGAGAACACCAACTGTACGCAAAACTGAGCAAGTGCTCATTTTATCAAAGGCAGATCCATTACTTGGGACATATTATTTCAGAAGAGGGGATTGTTGTGGATCCTGAAAAGGTTGAGGCCATCCGAGAATGGTCAGTGCCAATGAATGTGGCAGAAGTTAGATCTTTTATGGGTATGGCAGGCTACTATAGAAGTTTTATAGATGGATTCTGAAAGATAGCTCACCCTATCACTTCCTTGCAAAGGAAGGAGAAGAAGTTTCAGTGGACTGAAGAATGTGAGAGCAGCTTCTAGCGATTGAAGCAACTGCTAACCAGCGCTCCAATCCTGAAGATTGCAGATCCAAATAAGGATTGCGTAGTGTGCATAGATGCGTGTAAGGAAGGGTTGGGAGGAGTTCTCATCCAAGAGGGATTTGTAGTTTTTTATGAGTCCCGAAAGCTGAAAGAGCATGAAAGGAATTATGCCACTCACGATTTAGAGCTAGCAGGAATCATCCATGCCTTGAGGAAATGGAGACATTACCTCATGGGAAAAATATTCAAGTTGAGAACAAACCATAATGGTTTGAAGTATTTATTTGATCAGCCGACTTTAAATGCTAGGCAGATCAGATGGCTAGATTTTCTGTGTGAATATGACTTTGATATCAAGCATATCAAAGGGAAAGAAAATAAGGTGGTTGATGCACTTAGTAGAAAAGTGCACGAATTACATGCTACAACCATTAGCATGTACATGACTGAGATGAAAGACAAGATTTTAGAAGATGCAAATGTTGATTTGCAGTACAGAGGTCTTGTAGAAAAGCTACAGCAGCGTGAGAGACCACAGACCAATGAAAGTTACACCTTGGGAACTGATGGTTTACTTCTGTATAAAAACAGAGTGTATGTACCCAATGTCCGAGAATTGAAGCTGGCAATTCTAAAGGAGATGCATAACGTGGCGTATGTTGTACATATTGGATATTAGAAGACTGTGGCAGCAGTCAAAAGCCATTATTTTGGCTGGGTCTGAAGAAGGAAATCACTGAATACATTGCCAGATGTATGGAGTGCCAAAAGGTTAAGGCTGAGCATAGGCACCCAGAAGGGTCGCTGCAGCCTTTACCCATTCCTGAATGGAAATGGGACTTGGTAACAATGGATTTTATCACCGGACTACCTAGAACAAGCAAGCAACATGATTCAATCATGGTGGTGGTGGACAAGCTTACTAAAGCTGCCCATTTTATTCCACTGAAAGTCACTCACAGAGCAGCTGATGTTGCTGATATCTTTTTAAAATAAGTTGCACGCTTGCACGAAATTCCTAAGACAATTGTGTTTGATAGGGACCCGAAATTCACCTCGAATTTCTGGAAAGGACTGGCAAGGGATTCAGAACGAATCTGAACTTTAGTACAGCGTATCATCCTGAGTCTGATGGTCAGACAGAAAGGGTGAACAGAGTAATAGAATACATACTGAGAATGTATGTGATGGATAAACCATCAAGGTGGGAAGACTACATGCATTTAGTAGATTTCGCCTACAATAATGGGTATCATACATCATTGAAGATGAGCCCATTCGAAGCACTTTATGGAAGAAAGTGCAACACACCAGTAAGCTGGGATAATCCAGCTGACAGAGCAGTAGTTGGGCCTGAGATGCTCAAAGAGATGGAAGACCAAATGATATGGATTAAACGGAATCTGAAAACTACCCAAGATAGGCAGAAAAGTTACGCTGACAGTAACAAAACCCATAGAGAATTCAAAGTGGGTGACCATGTTTTCCTGAAAGTGAAAACTAACAGGATTTCCCTAAAGTTGGAAAGTTGCGCCAAGTTGGCAACAAGATTTTGTGGGCCATTTGAGATCCTGGAAAGGATTGGGCCAGTTGCATACATGCTTGCATTACCTACATCTATGACTGTACACAATGTGTTTCATGTTTCACTGCTTAAGAAATATGTACCTGATACTAATCATGTTATCGATTGGAATGTGATTCAGGTGGAACCAGAGGGTGTCCTGCAAGTGCATCCTGTGCGCATATTGGACAGGAAAAGCAAACAGATTCGGAATCAAGCTATAGAGCTTGTAAAGGTCCAGTGGACCTGGTACATTCCTGAGGACGCAACATGGGAGCATGCAGATGCTATGTGGGCAAAGTACCCACATCTTTTTGAAAATTTTGAAAGGCTTGCAGAGATAGTGTAAGTTGCACTAAGGACAGTGAAAAAATAAGGGGAGGGGGATTGTAGTGTTCCCCAAGGCCGAGCCCTGTTGCAAACCATGTTCTGAAAGAAATTGTAATTATGTTTTATAGGCTGGTGGCTTATGTGTTTGTTAGGCCAGGAAGCCTAAGTGTTGAAGGCCAGGAGCCTGCTGTTGTATATGTAATCATGCATAACAATTAATTAAATATAAACACTGCCATGTGCAGACCAACCATGATGAATGAGTGAAGGGGGACTAAGCATCCATAGAGTGGGAAAGGAATTAGGGGCTGGAAGGTGGGAAAAGGGGCTAAGTGTTTAGCCTAGGGGGCTTAAGCCTGGAAATAATATTTTATTATTATTCCAAAAGAACATCTTCCATTTATATTTTATCCTAAGTTCCTGACCAAGGGAAGGCAATGCGTGTTGGTGGAACGCATGCAGTTCCATGGGTGACAAGTGTCAACCCTGGTGCATGCGAATGAAATAGCCAGGGTGTACCGTGAGGGGGGTTTGTTCTCCTCCATTCTACCCAACTACCTAAACGCGTACAGAGCTCTAGGTAGTATGACCGACCCGACCTCTGCAGAGAAATCCTCATGCGTCCCTGTGATCCGAAAATTCTATGTCTGGTTTTGAGAAAACCCGTGTATACCTCTGTACTGAACCAGAAGCCTGTGTTGATTTCAAGAAAAAGTCTGTGTTTTTTCTGGAAAGCCAGTATACCCTTTCTCTATTCTAAACTGTGGATTCTGAATCGACCCCTGCATGGACAACTCATCATGCATCCCTGAGAATCCAGAGTGTGAGTCTATCCCGTGTTTCCAGATTGAGAAAACGGAAGTGTCTCGTCCCTGCTAAGCCTGGTTATGCTATCACACCTGTATGGAGCTGCCCTGGGGTGTTCGAGTCTGGAATCCCGTTGATTGTGGTGGACGTGTAGTGTTTGATCCTGTGTGGCTTGTTGGCCAGTTTGCACAACACTCTCTCCAGGTGAGAGAGGTGGTTGAAGTTGGAAGAACAGGTTGTTGGGCCTGTGAGCGACTCCCTCCAGGTGAGAGAGTGCACAGAGGAAGGATAGGACTCTTGGAATGAACCCTGGAGCTGCCACAGAGCCCAGAGACTTCTGGTATGGCCTATTGTTGTAACCCAAGGCAAGAGAGGTTAGCAACCGAAGGACTGTCTAGGTGACAGAGAAGGTGTATACTCCTGGGGTGGAACAAGCATGTGGGGAATGAGGGTCTTTGGGCAGTGAGTGTGGGTGGTTCCTGGGAGAGAATTCCTTCCTGTGGTTGTGTGTTGTTTTCCCTGTAACCTCAGCCTAGCCTAGGATTCCTTATCTCGGGGTGGATCTTAGTCCTAGCTCGGGGGTGACCCACTACTGAGCTTGATGAGCAGTGCATTCTAAGGCTGGGAGGTTCATGGAAGGACTGCATTTGGTTGGTGGAACTGCCATTGTTTCAAAGATAAGTACATGTTTATGCTTTAATCATGTTTTGCATGACTGTGTTGCTTATGTTATCATGAATTCTGTTGTGTATATGAATTATGATTAAATAGTATTGATTGTTGATTATGGCAATAATTCATATGAATACTCTGTGTTGAATGTGTTTAACTTGTTTTAAATGCATGTGATTAATTATTAGTGAGAATGTTGTTATTTCGCGTAGTAACACCTACACAGTATAGTGAGTGAAAGGGGGGTGTTATAGCTGTAGCCATCCCAGAAAGATGACCTCCACAAGATCCAAGGTGACATTCATTTAAAATTCGTTCAGTCCCATCATGGGTTAAACAATGTCGTAGGATAGTATCAATGCCACGACGGTACAATGTGTCACCAATGATGAGGTGGCATTTTGAGTGGTGTCGAATACGACGTCGTTCATTGCATGAGATGCTAAGCTGGAATTGTTGGGTTTGGAGATAGAGAATAATATCTCCGTACCAAGTATCAGACGTACTAATGAGGAACATGGATTAGTCAGGAAGAGAATCATTGGGCTCAGTATCCTCATCAATATGGGGAAGATCGCAGATCAATTCCGCAAAAACCAACAATTTCTTATCTTTTGACTTGGAAAATTTGAGATCGAATTCATGGAGGATAACGATCCATTTGGAATATTTACCCCCAAGTACTTGGTGAGTCAAGATGTGTTACATGGGGTTCAAGTCGGCGATGACTGTGGCAGTGCATAAAAGAATGAAATGGAAAAATATTTGGACAACAATAACTGCTGCCAGAGCCAATTTTTCAACGTTCGAATATCGGAGCTCGAGACCAGATATACTCTTACTTAGATACTAAATCACATGTTCATCATCATCATTATCCTCTTGTACTAACATCATAGCAATAGTGGAAGTAGAGGCAGCCAAATAAAAGATATATTATTTCGCATAATCTGGTGGGTGTAAAAGAGGTGTGTTTATTAAGGCATGCTTAAGGGCATCCAATGAGCGTTGAGAAGTTTCATCCCAGATGAAAGGGGTGTTTTTCTGCAACAATATCATAAATCCTTTAGTTATTTAAACGTAATTTCAAATGAAACGACGAAGAAATTTTTCCTTCCCTTGCAAACTTTGCAGTTGAGCGAGGGTGTTGGAAGGAGGTAAAGCTATAATGGCTTTGAATTTTAAAGGATCCACCCTAATCCCTTCTTTGGAGACTACAAAGCCGAGGAGGCATCCTGATTCAACAATGAAAATACATTTATGGGGGTTCAAACATATGTGGTAAAATCGACATCAAAGAAAAATGGCTCGTAGGTGACCAATGTGGTATCATCGATGAGATGAGTGAGCAGGTAAGTCATCGAGGTAGGGTTCAACAATATGTTTGATATCGTGGAATGTGTACGACATGGCCCACTGAAAAGTAGCTCCAATGTTTTTAAGGAAAAAATGTAGTTTCTGATAAGAGAACGTCCCCCAAGGGAAGATGAAGGTTTTTTTATATTGATCAACATGTAAGATGTTGATCTGGTTGTATCCAGAAAAGCCATCCATGAATGAGAAAATGACGCTTCCAGCGCAATTATCGATAATCTGGTCGATAAAGGGTGTAGGGTAATTGTCTTTAGGACAAGCCTTATTAAGATTCCTATAATCAATGAAAACACGAATGGTCCCTTATTTCTTAGTGACCAGAATGATATTGGAAGCCCATTTTGTCAAAGGGACAGGATAAATAAAACTAGACTTCAACATTTTTTTGACTTTTGCCTTTATGGCCACGGTTTTCTTAGGTTGAACCAGGCGAAGTTTTTTTATTACAGGTTTAATGCATGGGTAAGTTTTTATCTCATGCAAAATGATTGATGGATCGATCCCTGGAATTTCTTTGTAACTCCAAGCGAAGATGTCGTGAAATTATTTGAACAAGGTGGTATAATTTTCAACCTCTTTAGCTGAACAATTTGTACCTAGATGAATGTTTTCCACAATACCTTCTTTGATTGATATGTCGATAGTAATCATAGAACATATGTTTCCCAAATTCCCCTCAGAGATGGTATCCTGAGTGAGTATGGGAGATTGAGGACAGTCAACGATATCACTAGGAAAGATAGAGTGTATATCTTTCTCAATTTGATCCAACCTAGGAAGAAAGGATGAACGATGGTGGTTGTCATCCCAAGGTGCCTCTTCGATACTAAGAATTTCCATAATAGATTCATCCGATGGAAAAATATATAGGAGGTAATCGAAATTAGAGGATAGGGATGTTAACCAGGATGGTAACGAGTAAGTTCTGGACACCAGCAGATGTTGGTCATCTGGCGAACGAGAGGTGGATTGGATGGCATCGTATTCAGCCTCTGCAAGACTAAATGGCATGGTGTCACCTAGTGCATCAAATTCTAAAGGACTAGGCACGATCGAGGGATCAAATTATTTGTAGGATTGAAATTCCATAGTCGATATCATATTGATCATTGCGATATGTTGCAAAGTGGAAGGAAGCGGTGTAGGAAAGGTACCCATAAGCAAAGATTCTTTTAGAATACCTACTCCAACACTTTCGTAAGTGATCTAGTAATCTACCAAAAAAGTAATGTTGTTGGTTGCGAGAGTGCGAGCGTCGGGGGTGTAGTAATATAACTGATCGATGGTCACAATTTTACCTTGATGGGGAAACTGGACACAATGAAACATCAGTGAAGAGACGACAGTCATGGCATAAAACCAACTTCTTCCTAACAGAAAGTTGTAATCGAGGGGAGCGTCGACTCCTCAACATCTATTGAAACAGTGTTGCCCCCCAATTGAACAACTAAGGACCATAACAGTCCATGAGGAAGAAATCCTCTCCGATCGAATGCTCGTAACATAGTAGGGGATTGATTTAGACCAGGCAATTTCAACCCTTTCCAACAAGCCAATGACATGACACATGTGGAAGCTCCCTCATCCAAGATCGTGCGATGAATATGTTGATTGTGGATGACAACATCGATCTGTAAAGCAAGCTGGTGAGAGAATCGTGATTTAAAATTATCGAAGTTAAACGTGATATTATTAGATGACTCGGGATCTATTACTCAGATGGTTTCTAGGGGAGTCCTACGTTGACTAGGGAAATGTTGTAGAACTTCGAAAGATGACATAGCACATGGTGCTTGGACCAAATCTTCAATGATGTTGTAGTTTTGAGCAGCACATGAATTAGGACTAAAATTTGACTTTCAAATTGTGCTCTTGGGTGGACATAAGATAGAGTCAAAGTTAGGTTTCTCAATCTGGAGTGGCCCAGATGGAGGAGTAACGATGGTGGATGATGGATCCATTGTAGTACCATTAGTTACTTTTTCCTTATCAGGTTTAGTCGGAGATGTGTCATATGTCATAGTACGAGTGGTAAAATCTATCCCATTAAACATGTAAATGTGGGCACTTGATGAAGCTTCCTCACTGGGAGGATGGTTTCGATTGCCTCTTGTCGAAGGTGAAGGAGCTTGCGCAACCAGTGACTGTTGTTGTGGAAAAGGTTGTGTCAACACAACAGGTTGGGAATTTCCTTTAATTTTTTTTGCAAATTCGTCGCGATGAGGACAATCTTGTGTATAGTGATCATCACCACAAATGAGACATGAAAATTTTGGTTTTCGATGTGGTTGTTTCTTAGTAGCAAGTGGTTGAGTTGGTATTTTTGGATTTTCATTTTGATTATTGTTTTTCTTTGGTTTATTTTTCATTTTCTTCTTCCCCCCTAACTGTAGCAGAGAAGTATATTGAATTGCATTGACCTCATATATTTGAGTCAGGGTGGAGGTGGACGAGAGTGAAGTTGTTCTGGTAGTGGGGGAAGTAACTGAGTGATTAGCCATGACGGTCGACTGTGAGTTGGATTGGGTTTTTAGAGAATCGATAACTCCATCTGCGTGAGTTGTGGAGGATGGTTTTGATGGATTGGTTGACTTACAGGGAGCGTTCAGAATCAATTCATACAAAGTACCAGATTGGGAATAAACCAAGTCCAGATACTGGGCACGAGCAATGGATTCCTCTTCGATAACGAAACCACCCATGGCTAAGTCACGAGTAATCAGAGGTAAAAGAGATTTAGTGAACCATTGATCCAGTAATTGGTGAAGAATGGTTTCTTTGATTAACCATCATCGTCATCTCCACTCATAAATATGATCATAGATATGTACGGAGTTGGTTTTAAGAAGGGAGGCCAAGAGTTATGTACCAATATCATAATGGATGGGTAACTGAAAGTGTGTAAGAAAAGTCGTGGCAAGGGAATTGAAATCTTAAAAAGTGTCGCGTTGTAGCTCAATGTACCATTTGGCTACTGAACATGTAAGTGTGAGTTGTAAAAGATGTAACCGGATAGAATCATCCATTAGTGAATTTGACGAAAACCATAGATGAAAAGTCATAGCGTGGTTGTTAGGGTCTTCGCCAGGTTTACCATCAAATTTCAGGATATTAGAAGGTAATTTAGCAGGAATAACTGGCCAGAAAGGAGAATGTAATATTGGATCATTTTTCAATCTCAATAGATCTGGTAGAACGGACAGGGGTTGTGTATTCGTCATTAAATTTTGGTTGTATTGGTTCCATATCCAATTTATTGTATGGCCTTGATGGTAAGTGAGGATAATCTTCTACTATAACGTTACCTAAGGAATCCAATTAGATAAGGAGTGGATCGAGAGGTACTTGAAAAGCATGTTTGGTAGGAAGGGTGCCTTCCTCAACCGTAACCAAGGCTCTCTCGAAATTTTCTAGCAAACAGGTAGCAGCACTCCCAGTGTCTGAATGGTTCTCAACCTCTTCACAGTAAGTGCCTTCAGGTGAGTTAGGAGGTAAGGGTTCGTAGCCTTCTAGAGGCAACCCTTGCATCCTACATGATCTATGAAGAACTTTATCATCTACAGTCTCAATTTTGAAAGATAATAAAGTAAAAAAACAACACTCGCTACAAAATCTAGAAAACCAACAAGCAAACAATACCTTCTCTTAATGAACATGCTAGTTAGTGATGAAATCCAACATCGCGTAATCAAAGTGAGAAGGGGCTAGGATATGGGCGAGTGGATCCGTTATTTTGGAGACTTTCTTAAAGGACTTACACCTTGGTGCAAGCTTCCTCGCGGTTTTACCCGCAGGTTACCCTCCAAGGAGCCCGAGTGAGATTGACCAATGTCTATTCCAGGTAAAACGAAGAATTTCCTTCACCGTCACCTCGTGCAAGGACCCTAAATATTTTGGCTACTAAGGATACCAACTCACAGTCAGCCTCTAGGCGACTACAGTTGACATTCGAGTCCAAACGTATGGGTAGGATATCAACTTCGAAACCCTTCAAGAGAACCGAGGATAAGTAAATCGGTAAACTCCAGAGGACCCTGAATGGATTCATAATTCATGAAGCTTCGAGACCAAATGAAGAGAGTTGAATCTTAATAAGAACCCCCAATAAACAATCTGACTACTACAAATAGTTAAGCCTCAGAGGGATAATATCTGTTTCTCTCCCAAACGTGACCTCATGCGTAACCCCTGTGTGAGAGGGGGATCCTAGCTATGCTTTTACAAAAATTGGATTTACTCTCCCTATCACAAGATTCTGAGTTTTTCGTGAATGATTCGGAGATTTATTCTCACAGTCTGTTCCAATTCTCTAGTCCTAGTCTATTGTTGGTGTAAAGATCTTAAAAATCAAAAGTTTCTAGATTGATTTTAATTAGCGTTGATTTTAGTGGTTGTTCTTTATGCAAGGTGAATGATAGTGAAATTGATGATGTTTGACATTCGACTCCAAGAAACATAAAAATAATGACATGCAAATTTTATTTTCAATGAACTTTTAATTATGGGAAGGAGAAGAGTTTCTTGTTCGTTCACTAAAAAGCACTTAAGAATGCAAAAATTTCATATAATTTCATTCTCAACAAGAATCCAAACAATTTCCAAATTATAAAGAAAACCTTTCCAAAATCCAAAAACCAATGCAAAAAGTATTCCTTTGTTTGATTTTAAATGTAAATTAAATAATTCGTCTAATGCTTATTGTTTCACTAATAATGAAAAATGACTTCACTACTACGACTTTTGAAAAGAGGAAGCAAAAACACACAAACAAATACACTCTCTGCAGTCGATAAGAGACTAAAAGAAGAACAAACAATCGATTCAAAGAAAAACACCAAAAACACAGAGAATCACACTTAAAAATCTTCCAGAAATGAGTAAGGGATCAAAGACCAAGTAAACAGTTTTGAGATCAATGACTTTCCTTATAACAATCTCCAATCAATCAGATGAATGAAAAGAGAAGCAAAAAGAATTCAAGTTTGAGGAAAAACGGTCGTTTTTGCAATAAGGAAAGACAACACAAAACCCAATCAAAGACTAAAAGAATGAAAAGAAGCAAGTTATAAGTCAAATAGAAGACAAGATCTGATAGAAAAAAAACTGAGCTATAGGAAAATACCCAAGAACTACACCCAACAAACAGACAATCAATAATTTTTTAAGGAAAGAAAAATCGACGCTCTGGTAGTAACAACACCAAAGCTCTACAACGCTCCCTAATACACTCCGGGGGAGCGTTGATCAAACTATCAGTGCTCTGACTTAAACCGGAGAGGGTGCTAGTTCTGAGAAAAGTTTTGGAAAAACCCAGAAAATTCAAAAACTTAGGAAAGTTCAATCAGAGACTCTGTAATACAACTTTAGCAAAGATACAAGATGTACGGATGGACCAAATCAGTAAACAGGATCTTAAGATAGGAAAAAGGCAATAACACACCAAGTAAATAACCAAAACTAAAAGCTTCGGTCCCTAGTAGAGTTGCCAATTTATACTATGGAATAATTCCCCTATGGACGAGTGAATATTCCCTTGGATTCTAGACCCCTAATACCCAGACAGAAAAACACAAATGGAAACTGACATCCCTTTGAATTCAGTTTAACTAATCAAAAAAGAGAGAGGGAGAAAAAAGTGTGATGTGCCTTGTTTTGAAGCTTTCCCTTGTTGTTTCCAATTCTAGTTCGATCTTCAAAACTCCTTAGCACTACTTGACACCTACAACACAATTGGCAATAAAGAGAAATAAAGAACTCCTACTCTATGAGATTATATTAAACAAATCCATCTAGAACAATAGACCAGTACATGCAAGAATACACAAACTTGAAGGGAACATGCCAAGTATATTGATGATAACTTTTAAGGAGATACTTACAATCATGGATGGTGTTGCAATAGCCTCTCCAAGTCCTCCTCGTCCAAACCCTTGCTCGAAAAATCCATGATCAGAATCACAATGCTTTTGCAGATTATTTTCCTCCTTGTCCACCACGAAAATGCCTCCATTTATAGGCTTTGGGAGGCCTAACCACCTTGGTTATATTTGGGATTAGTTGAGCATATGACTCCATCAGTTGTTATATCTCCCTTAGATGCATACTAAGGGTTAGATACAGGCCAAACCAACTCAAATCATCCCTAGTTGTCCTTAGAGAAAAGGGGGATTTCTTCCCAATATTTTCTCAACTAATTGACACTCCTTTACAAAGGGCAACATAGCACTACAATGCTTCCTACTAGATAGACAGAGAGCACTAGCGCTCCCTTCATATAAGTAGGGGAGCGTTGATCTTCCAAAAATTGTCAAGATGACCAATTCTCATAGAAAAACACTTTTCTTTGACTATCAAATGATGGGGCTTCTTCTTATAACATGTTTAAGGGGTTGTACCAAGTGTTTTCATGGTGTCGTTCGTGATGCGACACTTACATGACGAGAATGTGACACTTGCGATACTTATGACAAAAGTGTGACACTTACGACACTTATGATAATGAGAAGGTGACATTATCAAAGTGAGGAATTTTGACGTGTAAAAAATGTGTCTGTTGAGAATGATGAATTTGAGATATATGATAGAGTTGATTAGTTTTAAGATTCCTTTGAAGATGATGCTCAATTTTGCAAATTTTTGATGAGCTATAACTATAATGTTTTGACTTTTAGATTTTAAAATAAGAATGAATATGTATCTATTGTTGTTTTATGATGAATATTTTTTATTGTTTTCTTTTTACTTTTATTTTTATGTGAATCAATACACTAGGGAAAATTTTATTAAATGTTGTCATTTTTTTACTTCAAATGTATAAAACTATGGAAAAAAATGTTATTTTTCTATAATTTTTTCACTTGTTTTGTTCAATTATGTCCATAAAAATGTTTTATTTGACATCTTATTTTAAATGAATAGGTACACAAATGTATAGGTTTTTTATTATATATGGTTGTAAAATGTATATTTTCTTTCTAAATATTAAAAAATTGTGTTATTTAACTACAATTATTTTATATGTATTGAAGTAAAGGTAAACAATTTGTTGAAAATGATGTTTTCCACTATATTTTAAAATTATGGAACCATAAATTAATTAAGAAGACACAATTATATGAAAAATATTAATTTCAAAAATTTAAATGCTAAAAAATATTTTTAAGATTGAAAAAAGCATGGAAAAATGACTAAAAACACCATTGAAAAAAAAATAAAAAAAAATAGAAAATAGATGAAAAATAAGCATTTAAAAAAATAATGTGGAAACATTATGGATTGGAAAAATTTTAATATCAAAAAACCACCTTAAAAATGAGGGGGGTGCTGCTGGTAGCACCATTTTTAAAAACGGGATAAAAATGTGACCCCCAAAAAAACAAGAATTTTGTAGAGTTCTCGTTAAGTTGGTAACTATGTCTAACCCTAAGGGTTAGCTCAATTGGTAACACACTCCCTTGCAACGTCCACAGATGTCTCAAGAGCCATTACCATGAGGTCCTTTAGGATTACCAGTCACCTCTGCAGCTGACAGCTGATATGACATCCATATGGAAATTCAAGATAAGATGGGGAGATTCTCCATAAAGCTGTTTCTTTAAAAAAATGAGAGACATAGGACTATATGTTATATCTCTTTTGGCACTCACTATGTACTCTTTTCTTTCTTTTGCAATTCTCCCAAAGATGCTTTAGCACTCCTAATGCTCACTCATCTTTGTACTTTTTATGGTCCCATTGGCCAATTATGGCCACTAGTAGACATTAATATTTAAATTAAAACATGGAGGTAAAAAAGTAACACTTTAGCTAATGGAAAATACACCTACTATTTATGGCTATTTATTTGCTAACAAATCTGACATATTAATCATGGAAATAAACTTCTTCCAACTGACAACCCTAAAATTAACATAACAAAAGAGCCTCATAATCTACACTAGGGTGCATTTCTCAAGGTAATATAGGCTAAATGACTGCACAGTTTTGAGTGATAATATTTGTTCTTAAATGTCCTACTTCGGGTAAATTTTCTAAGGTGATATATATATCTGTTGTAGCTCCATTGTTTCTGTTTTTCAAACAACAAATTTGGGGATGAATTGGCCTTGAAAGATGTGCCAAAAAGATGTTGAAAATACTCATATGATTCTCGAAAAATCAGGCTTGCTTTTGTTCCTCATAATGGTTATCAAGTGTTGTCTAAAAATGTTCAAATAGAAAATCTTAACAAATCAAGAAGCCAAATATGATTACCAAATTTCTATTTGACAAACATGTTTTCTAATACCACAAGAGGGGAAAGGTGAGAGAGTCTAAAGGGAGGTGTATTACTAAATCATCTACTTATGTTGTGTTTATAAACAAGGCTATGATATAACCTGCACATCTATAGGTTCTCATGGACATAGTATAGCTCAAAAAAAATATATGATTATTTCTTATGATATAATTTCTATCAAATTTGATAAATCGCTATGAACTTTTTGTACTTAAAAGTTCGAATATAAAATATTTGGATGCATGGACCTTCTCCTATTGTATTTAGGTATAAGAAGATCGTTAAATCTCGCAGTGTTAAGAATCGATGGCTAGACATCTATTATAAATTCTCAACATTAGATACTCTACCTCACCAAGATTTGAAAGGCGATCAATTGGGATGAAAATTATTTTATGGTTTCTGTCAAGATGTAATCATTTCACCGCCTTTGTGCAAATGGTAAATCAGTGGCTTGACCTTTCAAGACTCAAGACACCATCGGTGGATTTTTTAGCGGTGGTCGCCTTAACCTTTGTAGGCCACGAGACACCATCACCGCTTCAATTAAATATTTTAGAAGGTCGAAAGGGCAATTTGTTAGTGTTTAAATACCATAGTCGAATTGTAATTGTGTGATGCATAGACAAACAAAGAGCTTGAAAGAATTTTTGAATTGAAGTTTTTATTTTGTTTTCTATTCGGAGGTGTTCTCTCCGTTTTTACCCTGTTTTTATTAAGTTTGTAAACTTGTCTGATTTCTTGATTTCAATTTGACTAAACGCAGTAATTATTTGGTTTTACTGATTGTGAAACCAGTCCCACATTTATTTGGAGTTTACTTGTTAAAAAGTGCATAGAGTTCTTTAGTCTCAAAACCTCGAACCTGAATTGGTGGGCCCAAAGTCTATTCGCATTTTGACAATAATTGTTTTTTTTTTGTGTGTTGGGTGTTGGTAAACACTGAAACCATTTTGTGATTCAGCAATTATAGTTGTTTTGTTTTTACATTGGGTATTTGTAAATGTCGAACACCGAATTCCAATAATCTTCATTTTCACATTTCAGGAATATTTATTTTCGTTTTGTATGAGGTGTTTGTAAACGCCGATACCCGACTGTCGATTGACCTCCGGTTTTTCACATTTGGTATCAGAGCCTATTGTACATCCTGCAATTGCTTAAGTTCATTATAGATAATTCTTGTTTAATTTTCTGCGTGAAGGTTTATTTAATTTCTATCAACTTTTATAAATGGTTGCGTCTGGTAGTATTTCTTCTCATATTCAGGTTCCTATTCTAAGCGAGAAATCATTTGATTCTTGGTATATTCGAATGAGGATGATTTTGCGTTCTCAGGATTTGTGGACTTATGTTATTGATGGTTATGTTGATCCAGCTGATGCTACAGCAGAATTGGCTCTGTCTAATGCTAATCGTGTTTTGCTGAAGGAAAACAGGAAGAAGGATAATACAGCTCTTGGATTAATCCAACAAGGATTAAATGAATCCATTTTTATGAAGATTGCTAGTGCTACATCTTCAAAGATGGCCTGAGACATTATTGAAACCTGTTATCAAGGAATGTCCAAGGTGAAGACAGTCAAGTTGCAGAATTTGAGAAGGGATTTCAAAAATCTGAAGATGAAGGATAATGAAAGTGTTGATACTTTCATGACTCAAGTGATGAGTGTTGTAAACCAGATTAGGCAGTATGGAGATGATATTGAGAAAGTGCTGAGAAGTTTACCCAAGAAGTTTGAACCCGTTGTTGTACCCATAGAGGAATTCAAGATTTAAGTCTAATGCAAATTGATGAATTAACTGGTTCTCTTGTTGCTTAGGAATATAGGATATCTAGATATGAACAAGGATCAATGGAGCATGCTTTCAAATTCCATCTGCATGTTACCAGAGGCAGAGGTAGAGGAAGATTTCATACTCATGGAAGAGGAGGTCGATTTTCTGGTCAAAGGGACAACATAACTGAACCAGTGTCTGAGGAGAAGTTCCAACAGAATCCTCCTAATTTAAGAGGGAGCAACAACAAACCCTGGCAGCAAGAAAATCAGAGGTAAGATAAATCTAAAGTACAATGTTATTATTGTAAGAAGTTTGGGCATTTTGCCAACAAATGTTGGAAGAAGCAAGCAGATGATGGAAATCAATTTGCACATATCACAAATGAGTCCGAGGATCATCAAAATCCTGTGTTCTTGACTTGTAATGTCACTCAAGAAAGTGAAAATGATATTTGGTTTTTGGATAGTGGTTGCAGTAATCACATGACTGGTAATAAGGATTTATTTTCTTCTATTGATACTAGTATTCAGTCTGAAGTAAAACTAGGAAATGACTGTAAGGTTACAGTTAATGGTAAAGGTGTAGTTCCAGTCTACACTAAGAATAATCAGAGAAGAAATATTGATGATGTTTATTTTTTGCCTAGTTTAAAATGCAATCTTATTAGTGTTGGACAACTGTTGGAGAAAAAGTACACAGTGTTCTTTAAGAACAAGGTATGCACAATCTATGATAAATTACCCAACAAACAGTTGATTGCAAAAGTAGAGATGACCAAGAATAGAATGTTTCCACTTGTTATGAGAAATGATTTGAGTGGTTCTATCTATGCTTATAAAGGTGGAAGTTCAGATGAATCTTGGCTATGGCATTTGAGATATGGTCATTTACATTTTGGTGGCTTAGATATGTTACAGAAGAAGCAGATGGTAAAGGGGTTGCCCTGTATTCAACAACCTGCAAGCTCTTGTGAGAGTTGTATACCTGGGAAGCATCATAGAGAGAAATTTGTTTCAGATGTTTCCTACAGAGCAAAAGCTCCATTGGAAATTGTACAAACAGATTTATGTGGACCTATGCAAACACCTTCTTTAACTGGTTGTGTTTATTTCATGACTTTTATTGATGATTTCAGTAGGAAGACTTGGTTGTATTTGTTGAAGAAAAAATATGAAGCCTTTGAAGTTTTCAAGAGGTTTAAGTCTATGGTTGAGAATGAGAGTGGTCGAACCATTAAAATCTTGAGGTCTGACAGAGGAGGTGAGTATAGATTGAATGAATTCATTGAATTCTGTGATCTTTATGGAATTAAAAGGTAGTTTACTACTCGATATACTCCACATTAGAATGGAGTGGATGAAAGGAACAATCGGACCATCATGGATATGGCTCGAAGCATGTTGAAAGAGAAGCATCTTTCAAATGAATATTGGGGAGATGTAGTTCTTTTCTCTGTTTTTATCTTGAATAGAAGTCCGACCAAGACTGTGAGGGATCGTGTACCTCAAGAAGCCTGGGATGGTAAGCCTTGCAATGTTTCTCATTTCAGAATTTTTGGATGTGTTGCATTTACGCATGTACCTGCAGAAATGAGGAGGAAGTTGGAGGAAAAAGCGAGAGATGTATCTTTGTTGGATACAGTGAAGAGTCTAGGGCATATAAACTCTACAATCCCATCACCCAGAAATATGTAATCAACAAAGATGTTCAATTTAAAGAAGGTGAAGCTTGGGATGGAAGTATTGACAAATCAATTTTAGAGGGAGCTATGTTACCCCGTGAAGATGATGATGGAGCTGAGCAGGCTGAAGGAGATGGACATATGGTTCCACATGCACATACGCCTGCAACAAGAAGTCCAACTAGGCAAGCACCAGATTTCAACCCATCTCAATTCAGAACGCCCAGAACTCATGAGCGTGGTGATTCATCTGGACATGGTGGACATCAATCAAATTCACAAGTAAGTAGTGAATCAAATCCCACTTTAGCTTCATTAAGAAACAAATTTAAAGGACAGAAGACTAGAAGCTTAAGAGAATTATATGATCAGAATGAAGAAGTAGATCAGATTTCAAATTTTGCATTGATGGCATGTGATCCTATAAGTGTTGATGAAGCTGCCAAAGAGGATGTCTGGATACAAGCAATGGGTGAGGAGATTGATTCCATTGAAAGAAATAACACTTGGGATGTTGTAGATTTACCTGAAGGTAAGAACAGTATTGGTGTTAAGTGGGTTTATAAGACTAAGTTGAATGCAGATGGTGAAGTTGAAAAGTACAAGGCAAGACTTGTAGCTCAGGGGTTTAGTCAACAACCTGGTATTGATTACAATGAAACCTTTGCTCCTGTAGCAAGGATTGACACAGTGAGGATGGTCTTAACTATTGCAACTCAGAATAAATGGATCATGCATCAGATGGATGTCAAGTCTTCATTCTTGAATGGATATTTGGAAGAAGAGGTTTATGTAAGACAACCTGCAGGTTATGAGATTGATAAACACAGAGATAAAGTTTACAGGTTAAGGAAAGATTTATATGGATTGAAGCAGGCATCCATAGTTTGGTATAGCAAGATTGATGAATACATGATCAGTGTTGGATTCAACATAAGTCCAAGTGAACCAACTCTGCATACAAAAGTAAATCAGAAAGGTAAAATTTTGATTTTTTTTTTGTATGTTGATGACCTGATTTTTACCGGAGATCTATCTGTAGATGATTTTAAAAATTCCATGAAAACAGAGTCTGAGATGACTGATTTAGGATTGATGAAATATTTTCTTGGAATTGAAGTGGATCAATCTAATGATGTCATTTTCATTTGTCAAACTAACTATGCAAATGAAGTGTTGAAAAGGTTTAGAATGTTGAATTGCAAGCCAATTGCAACACCAATGGCAACCGGTATTAAACTTAGCAAGTATGATGAGGGATCATATGTTGATCCAACTCTGTATAAAAGGATGGTTGGAAGCCTTATGTACTTAACATCAACCAGACCTGACATTATGTTTGCTATGAGTTTGATTTCCAGATTCATGGAGACTTCGAAGAGTACTCATTGACAGGAAGGAAAGAGGATCCTGAGATATGTTGCTAGAACAACTAATTTTGGTATCCGATACACATCCAGCTTAAAATTTGAGCTGATCGGATATACTGATAGTGATTTTGCAGGTTCCATTGATGACAGGAAGAGCACATCTGGGTATGTGTTCAGTCTTGGATCTGGTGTAGTGGCATGGGCATCAAAGAAACAACCCATTGTAACTCTATCCTCTACTGAGGCAGAGTATGTTGCAACAACTGCAGCTACATGTCAAGTTGTGTGGATGAGAAGGGTCTTGAATGAATTGTGGCATAACCAGAATGATGCAACCCAAATTGTCTGTGACAATAAATCTGCTATTGCTCTGTCAAAGAATCATGTTTTTCACAAACAAAGTAAGCACATTGATACGGTATCATTTCATTCGAGAGCTGGTAAATAGTAAAGAAATTTGTGTTCAGTTCTGCAGATCTGAAGAACAATTTGCAGACATATTTACGAAGCCTTTGGGAAATGAATTGTTTAAAACTCATAGAAATAATGTTGGGGTTTGCAAGCTGTAATGCATTGTTTACAACAATTTTATTTTACTTGTTTTAGTTTGTTTGGCTCTGAAATGATTAAGAGGGAGTATGTCAGGATGTAATCATTTTACCGCCTCTATGCAAACGGTAAATCGGTGGCTTGACCTTTCAAGACTCAAGACACCATAGGTGGATTTGTTAGCAGTGGCCGCTTTAACCTTTGCAGGCCATAAGACACCATCATCGCTTCAATTAAATACTTTAGAAGGTCGAAGGGGCAATTTGTTAGTGTTTAAATACCACAGTTGAATTGTAATTCTGTGACGCACAGACATACAAAGATCTTGAAAGCATTTTTGAATTGAAGTTGTTATTTTGTTTTGTATTCAGAGGTGTTCTCTCTGTTTTTACCCTGTTTTAATTAAGTTTGTAAACTTGTCTGATTTCTTGATTTCAATTTGAATAAACACAGTAATTATTTGGTTTTACCGATTGCGAAACCGGTCCCACATTTATTTGGAGTTTACTTGTTAAAAAGTGCGTAGAGTTCTTTACCCCGAACCTGAATTGGTCGGCCCAAAGTCTATTCGCATTTCGGCAATAACTGTTTTTTTTTGTGTGGGTTGGGTGTTGGTAAACGTCGAAACCATTTCGCGATTGGGCAATTATAGTTGTTTTGTTTTTACATTGGGTATTTGTAAATGTCGAACCCCGAATTCCAATAATCTTCGTTTTTGCATTTCGGGAATATTTATTTTCGTTTTGTATCGAGTGTTTGTAAACAACAATACCCGACTGCCGATTGACCTCCGGTTTTTCACAGTTTCTAGATATCTTGAACATAATACTTCTCAAGTGTTTATCGGACTTAAAGTCAATTGCACTTTCTTATTGATTTTTTTGAAAAAATTGTGTGCATCATTTAGAAGTATAAATTAAGTGTTCCCATGTAGTATTGTTTTGTATTTCTATTAAGTCTTCCAATATTTAGTATATTTGTTGTTCATATGGTTTATATATTTGTAAAGTTGATCTTATGGAATAAGTTATGTTGGATAGTAAAAGATACTTTTATAACCCAAAGATCATGCCTCTAAGGCAAAGCATCATGGATTAAGATTCAATATAGTAGCTCATACGAGAAAGGGAGGTTTGTTGGCCTTTATTGTTTTCTAATTTTCTATATTGAATCTTATGCATGACCTATTCTTTAACAATTTTCTATATTTACTAGATTACCTCCATAACTTTCATCAATTTTTTTTGGTCATTGTCACATGGTTAATTAGACAAGTAAGATTGAAAGTATGCTCTCAGAAAAAAAAATTGTTGGTTACTGATGAGACCCATTTTCCTTGACACTCTTTTAGAGGAGTTTAGATGTATGATAATCATGGATGTAAAAGTGTAACCATTTAGCTAATGGAAAATATAACTGCTATTTAACAGTCAAATGTTGTTAAATCTCAACAGACATGGTAGTTTAAAATGTCACTTCATCTAACACACATTCACTTTCAGAATGACACAAGAATCATGTTTAATAGAATCACTTAGTTATTTGAATATTTTCAGATATTAATTGTTGTTGACAATGATTAATACATTATGTTTTTCTATGTAATATAAGACGACATGTTTTTTACCAAAAAAACAAAGATTAAATTTATTTAAGATGGCATGAGAAAAGACTGAAACAATTCACAACTTTCAATGCATTCACAAACTTAGAGTGTTGTTAGAGATCCTCATCACTTATATAAATTATTATATTTTTGTATTTCTGCTTATGCAACTTCACTATGGAAAAACTGTGTACATTTACTCACCATTAACCATATTAGGATCAGATGAATATGCCCAAGGATGGGGATGGTTAGGAACATCAAATTGAGTACGGGCACAACATGGCCACGCAGAAGGAAGGATTGTTGCTACAAATGTCATAACCCTGAGAAGTTGATCAACAACCATGGTAAACATATACCTATCTCCAAACCCCAATCCAGGAGCTTTAACACAGTCAAACAAAACAAAGAATGCTAGAATCAGGAATAACATCAAGTAGTGGTGTAGATCAATAAGGAAAGCCCTTAACACTTGTACAAGTGTCAATGGAAGCTCCTCATTTAAGCCCAAAAATAACCACTGCTTGTAAGAAGGAATTTCGAACTTCCGAAATTTTATAATGCAGAGCTTTGATATTACCCACAGAACAGATACATCTAGTGACAAAAGTAAACACAACATTCTTAATATTTTGCTGACACACATTATTTTTGTAAACCAAAACAAAAATTCAACAGCAAAATGTATCAATCAGAGAAGAATTTTATCTTATCTGTTCAATGTGTTTCTCTTCTAATCAATGAATCATTTTCAAGAAACGTACAATACAACAACAAAATTGGAGTAGGAGACCTGGCCTTATACTCCATGCACATTTTTTATCAGTAAAAAAATTATTTTTTTAAAAACAAAATAACTTATAACGGACCTAGCAAGCAGTGCAGTAAACCCACAAATCGGTGTTCTTGGTGTTGCTCGGATGTCGCTCAAGTGTTGTTGGTGTTTCTTGGGTGGCGTTCACATCGACTGTGCATATAAAATGACAGGAGCCAAACTATTCAAAGGGATATATATAAATAAACTTTTGGCCGAACTACCTTTTCCACTAAAAACATATTTTGGCTGAAAATTGTGTTATAACATAAAAAAAAGTCTGGGACAATCCGGTGGCACAAATTTCCATGGCACCGTTAGATTTAACATTCGGTTGTAAAAATATTTAGACCAAAATTTTGTGTTATTTTTTCTGCCAAACACATTTAAAAATTTGACAAAAATTGTCATTTGCAAATTTTCCCAAATTGTCATTTGTCATTTAAAAAATTCGACAAAAATTGTCATTTGCAAATAGCTTGACAACTTTGAGTAGCAAATAATTTGTTGTGTTCTTAACAAGCCTGATAACTTTTAGTAGCAAATTAAATTTTTTGTTTATTTTATAAATTAGAATACATGGGCGTAAAAAAAAACCCTAGTAGGGTTTTCCTCCTGGGATTTTGACATAGCAATTTTATGCTCTACTCGTTAAAAACTTGGTTTCATGTTTTAGGTTTAGTTAGTTTATTTGATCGGATTTCTGATTGCTCTGTCATAATGGGAAACCGCTCTCACAGAACTCCCATGGCAAAGTTTGCATAATCGCATCCCTATATCCAGTGCATATCCACTGTAGTGAAGAACAAATTTTTGGAGATGCTTCAACTTCCCTCTGAACTTGGGAATCTTAACATATGGAGTGCACTGAAGAACAAATTTTTGGAGATCCTTCAGCTTTTCCCTATAGACTTTAGAATCTTCAAACGACAAGCCTTAATATTCAACTCCCTCAACTGCAGAGGTGGCTGAAATGTTCACCTTTCCAAAGTGGGTTTAATATGTCCATTTTTGTACATTGTATCACATGAAGACATAATACTTTTACAATATAAAAAGCAACATTTTGTAGAGAAATTACATTACCTAGACTCAAATCACCACAAAATTTACAATTTGCTTCCTTTTACTTGTAAAACTCTTAAATTCAGTAATGGAATCCAGGGAGGTAGGCCAGGATACGGACACTCATGCAAGCAGAGCCAGTTTAGTTGCGGTGACTACCCAGCTTTGAATATGCTTTTCACGGAATGGCGTTCTGCTGCAACCCATAATACAAATCATATAACCATGTAAAAAAAATTGTTCCTAACGAGCGTGATAACTTTTAGTAGCAAATGAAATTTTTTGTTCCTAACAAAGGAATTTTTTTTCAAAGAGGCAAAGGTATTTTGCTTAACAAACTAAATTTTGTTTATTTTATAAATTAGAATACCTGTAGTCAAAAAAAACCTAGTCAAGTTTTCCTCTGGACATAGCAATTCAATTCCCGTAATGAATCAACCCCATAAATGAAAGTTAATATAAAGTCACTGCTATCAACTAACCCCAATGAAAATTCATTTTATCCACAAAACATTCAATGATCAAAATCAAATCCAGAAGTTAATTCCCAGAATGAATAAACCTCTGATGAAAAATAGTAAAAAACACGCATTGTACTAAACCCAAATGAAGATGATTCTCACTAAATCCAAAATCCAAATGAAGATGATTCATTTAATTTAACGAAATCCAACCTATTAGAAAAAAGAAAATGATTTTAACATTAAGTAAGCTAACAATAATTAATCCAAACCATTAATTAATTCCCAGAATGAATCAACCCAAATGAAAATTAATTAAAAATCACTACCATCAACCAAACCCCAATGAAAATTCATCTAAAAATCAGTTCAATCAGCTGAACCTAAAAGAAAACCATTCACAGATTACAACATTGGGGCTGAACCCAATTGAAAATTGTTTAAAAGCACTACAATCCACTGTATCAAAATGAAAAGCGTTCAAAGATTACAACTTCAGCAGAGCCCAATTAAAAAACCATCTGAAAACTACTGTTGTCAGTTAAACGCAAACTAAATCCCAGGCCAGCGATCAATTTCCCATATGAATTATACCGAAAAATAAAAATCATTCCATCAATCGAATAATTAGAGGGCATAATTACCCTCGAGGCCCGTATCCGCAGCAACATGCTGCGAATTCCAATCGGGAGGACGAGGATCGACCGCGCAACCTAGAAATCTCGCCATTGCAGAGCTAATGCCATAATATTCCATCAATTCATAGAAATCGAAAACAAAATTTCAGCTTTCGTGAGCTTCCGGAAGATCATCTGTTAGGAGATCGATCCAGAGTCGTATTGATTTCTGTTGGAAGTAGATGTTAAAACAATTCAAAGTCCAATTGCTAGTAGCTCCTTCAAAGCAATTCTTAGAAGTAGATGTTAAAACACTGAAGACGGTGATACCTCTAGGATTGATGTTCTTTTGCATATTATTTAACTACACCATTCTGGAAGATACAAAGGATGTGCTGGTCGTGACAGCCGAGGGCAGTAGTGCAGAGATTATACCATTTTTGAAGACTTTGGTTAACCTGCCAATGGCCATTGGCTTCATGATCATCTACACTGAGCTTTCTAATGTGCTATCCAAAGAAGCACTCTTTTATACCTGCATATTCCCCTTCATTGGCTTCTTCGGTGCATTTGGGCTTTTTCTATATCCTCTCAAAGATGTTTTGCATCCCACAAGGTTGGCAGATAAGCTTGTTCAGATGTTAGATCCGAGCTTTTTGGGACCGATTGCTATTCTTCGTATATGGAAGTTTTGTGTGTTTTATGTCATGGCAGAGCTATGGGGAAGTGTGTTTGTTGCGGTGCTGTTTTGGGCTTTTGCCAACCAGGTATGTTTGATGCCTGAGTTTATTATCACGTGCATCGTCAACAATGCACCTACTGGAGATTCCAGGAGCTGAACAAGAATGAATACCATCTGGCCGCATCGCATCAATATGGATCAAACAATCCATCGGGGCCGCAGCTTCTCATCCAAACAAGAAGAAGCGCAAATAGGAGGAAGACAACTCGGCCATGACAGGGTTGCCGGATGTCAGATTTTCTGATAACAGTTCTTCAAATAGAATTCGAGTGGACAGATACTTGAGAACTCCTTTCATCCCACGGCTTCAAAGAGTATGCTTGAGAAGAAAAAGGAACAAATTGATTATTTCCTGCTCTAACTGTTACTTTTGCCCTCTGTATTGTCGATTCTGATAACGAGTGGGTTCTAACTTGTAATTTCTGATTGATCATAGTTTTTTACAGTGTGCACTCTTGGTTTTTTCGCGATTTTTTCAGTTTGATTTTATCCGAAATGGTGAGGAATGGTTGGGGTTTGATATGTAGATTTAAGTAGTTAAGTTTATAGGTTCAGTGTTTTTCAGCATGCTTACATCACCGAACTCTGGAAAAACCTAAAGTTAAACGTTTAGCCAACACCAATAAAAAGTGGATTGTTCTTATTCCCGTTAATAGTTTTTGACTCTCATCTAGAGAGAAGGTTTTCCCCCATTATTTGGGTGAGCAATTACAGTCAATCTATTGTGCTTCCATAATTTATGGGTTCAGTTCTCTAGAATTGGGTTTATTTTGGTTTGTTTTCTGTATTTTTTCCAAACACATAAGAAATGAGTTTGGTCTTGGGTTTAATAATGTCCGTCCTTAAATGCTTCTAAGAATTTAGCAAGTGGGCTAGTTCTAATAAAAAGTGGATTGTTCTTGTTCCCATTAGTGGTTTTTTACTCTCATCTAAAGAGAAGGTTTTTCCTCATTATTTGGGTGAGCAAGTACAATCAATCTATCGTGCTTTCACAATTTATGGGTTTAGTTTTTCAAGGTTTATTTTGGTTTGTTTTTTGTATTTTTTTCAAATACAGAGGAAATGTGATGCAAGAGTATCGCTCCAACTTAGTAATGTGTTAGCTAGACAGCACATCAATACGCATTCAAGGAGGGGAGAGGCGTTAGCCTTCTCGTTTTGCCCTCATTTCAAATTTCAAATTGTAATTTAATGTGTAAGGCTGGAAAAGCTAGACCGTTGCCTTTGAGCAGGTTGTAGGTTGGTGTCACCTTTATGGTTGATAGGCTGATGAGATCTAGACCCGATCTAGACTAGACAACCATTGAATGTAAAATTCATTGTAATTAATGAGAGTAGGTAGCTTGGAAGGAAAGGCTCGACGAGCCCCTCTTTTGTAAAAGATATTTGTATCTAGATTCATTAGGGGAGATTAGAGAAGAACGAGGATGTAGAGAAGAGTGAGAGAGAGAGAGAGAGAGCTCAAGAGAGGAGAGAACTGAGACTCTATTGCAGTCTAGTCTTTGTAACCCTTGTACAGACATTCGAAGATTAATATAAAGCAGTTTTTCCTGCCCATGAGCTGTCTATGTGTGTTTATGCAATTGAATATCATTTGTGTGTTTATTTATGTTGTAGATGTATGAATAGATTCCATCTTCAAGGACAGATAGAATTCTTTGTCTGTGGGTTTGTTAAATTGTTTTTGGGTTCTTTAGGTTGTGCAAGGCGTGCACAACAGGATGTTAGAAGTTTTGTAGCTAGCACAAGGAGTGTGCATCTCAATCTCTCTGTCGAGTTCAGAGGAGAACGTGTCAGGCGGGCACACTATGATAGTTTGCAGACTCAAGAGACATTCACAGAGTTACTGAATACTCTGGAGGGAAGACTGTGCAGAGAAGGCACAGAGAGACAGAATTACTGAAGGTTATGTAGAGCTCTGTCAGGAGGACATTGAGCAGGTACAAGGAGTGCACAAGAGAACTTCGTTTTTAGTTCTATAAGAAGAGAAGTTTCAAGGAGAGACACTCACAAAGTTATTGAATACTTTGTCGGCTCAGCAAGGAGTGCTTGAGCATAAGTTGCCAAGAGGGCACTTATATCCCTTCAAGGAGTGGAAGGGACAAAAACCTTTGAGGTCCGAGCAGTTGAAGCTCAAGGTTGATATAGGGTTGTTGAACACTCTGGAGAAAGACTTGTGCAGGGAGTGGACCAGACCAACACTCAGATGAAGTGTTGAAAGAAAACCATTTGAAGGCTAGTCAAAGCGTAAGGAGTGCACACAGAGAGAACTTGTTTCAAGTTCGAAAGCTCATGAGGTCGAGCGCAAAGTGTTCCAGGAGGACACGGGAAATATTCTAAGGAACAGGAAGGCCTGAGACCCTTTGGAGATATGAGGCAGTTCACAAGCTCAGGAGAGATAACGTCTTCAGAACACAGACGAGAACCAAGTAGTCAGGCTCGCAGAGGAATCGAAGGTTGAGGCCTTTGAAACATTTGAATTCTTCCAAAGTCGGGAGAAATTGAAAGCTCGGGAGGAGGAGCGATAGAAGCCGTTAGATCAGTTGCAGAGGAAGAGATCTGGATTGTTGAATCTCATGTCTAGACACTCAGAAGAGCGCACAAGAGAAGATCATATCTGGACCATAGGATCCAACCGTGTGGACCAACAGTCGTTGGATCCAGAGGTAAGTGCATGAGGCTTAACCCTTTGACAGTGCATAGGAGGATACCCGAAGAGTCAGGAGCCGCAAAAAATCCTGACCGTCCATCGAGAAGGGACACATGAGAAGAGATCAACATTTCTCTCACTCACAACTCGGGAAGTCAGAGATAGGAGTCGTGAGAACTCGCGAAGTTCGAGTTCACGAAATGATCACAATTGTTGTTCGAAGGAGGGCTCTGGACCGTAGATCTAGTCCCAAAAAGTTCCCACGTTCAGGAATCGGGAGAAGGGAGGAAGCCACTGTGGAACTTCATGAAATGCAAAGTCTCGATTCATGAAGGAGATCAGGACCGTTGGATCGCGGGGATTGTGGATCGTTGATCTGGCGAGCGGAACTCACTAGTTCGGGTTTCAGAAGGACGAGCAAGAAAACTTCATGAGACGCGGAGTCCCAAAGTGTGAAATCGCGAAGCGCTTGAGAGTTGAGATCTGGGTCATGCCCAGAGGTCACATCGATGGAAGTTAAGGAACAAAGCTAGCAAGCACTAGGCTCCAGTTCGAGAGTTTGGAAGTCAGAGATTCGGGTTGGCTCACAGTGAAATACCCGATGTCGTGAGTCACAAAGTGCCTTTTGATAGGCATGCGGTCACAACCAGTGGTCGTGTGGATTAAGCTTACACCTGGTGCTAATTCGCGCGGGCTGAGTTTCATAAGGACCTATGGAATTGTTTGTTGAAGGTTCCAGTGGGAACTGAGGAGCCATTTCGACTCAGAGAAGATTAATAACAATCCGAGACTAGGAGGTCAACAAACCCTGCTGAGGTAGGGGAGCTACATCAAGTGGTATCAAAAATGATTTTCGTCTGTAAATTTCAGGCGAAGGAGAAAAAGGAGGAAGTCGTTATCTTTTTTTTTCAGGTAGCAGGCAGGATTTAAAGGAGATAGTATGATTTCATCAGGTGGTATCAAAGCCACTTTTTGTCTGTAGACAACAGGCAGAGGGAGGCATAGAAAATAGAAGACAGTTTGACTACATCAAGTAGAATCAAGAGTTGAATTTTCGTCTGTAGATTTCAGGCGAAAGAAAAAGAGGGAAAGACCGAATTTTGTTTGCAGACAACAGACAAGAGGGAGACAATAAAACAAGATAATATGATAACATCAAGTGGTATCAGAAGTTCAAAATTTTCCTGTAGACAGTAGGTGAAAAAAAGGTAGAGTATTGATGCTCTGTGAGAAGGTTGTTGCACATATGCAACAACAAAAATTTAAACAACCAGGTGAGTTGCAGGAGAATATGGAGATGCTCTCGAATGTAGAGTGATCTATAGGATTTCTAGGAGGGCAGGTAGAAGGTGACGATGGCTACTAAAGGCCATGAGCATGGTCGAAGAGAAGACTACGCGCAGAAATGCAATCCAAAGATGGGTCTGGAGCTTGATGAGATGAGAGTAAGAATGGAAAAGCTTTCATTTAAAATGCAGCAGGATGAAAAAGTGCATTGGGTGTATGAGTGGCCCATGAAGAAGAAGGTGAAGTGACCAATCAAGAGATTCTTGACCAGAGGACAACAAAGGTTGTTCAGAGTATGGATGAGGTATGTTGAAAACCTCAGGGACATAGAGGAAATGGTTCACATCTGTGAGCCAGAAGCTGGGAAGAGTCTCAATGATGATGATGATAAGAGATCGGTGGATGATCTCAAAGAATGCTAGGTGGGCAATGAGATGGGATCATTGGAGGATCTCATAGATTTCTAGGAGGGAAGAAGAGAAATCTCATATTTCCATATGGGAAAAGGAGAGATGAACTCAGCTGAGAGTTCATATGAGCAAGGTGTGTTGATGGAGGAGGATCAGAAATGCATTGTGATCATTGGAGGAATTGAGGTATTCCTACCAGGCAACCCAATTGAGGTCAGAGCATGTGTTGCAGATGAAACAATAGAAGAAAGAAAACCAATAGTGACTGTCAAAGAGGAGGAAAAGGAGTAGATATTGATTTATGCCCCAACAAAATAAAATCATGTAGCTGAGATGATCACTCCATGGGAGAAGGAGTTGGAGATGTTGGAGGATTGGTTGAACAATCCAGAACCAGAAGATGGCTTCCAAGAGACAGTCATGCAAATCGTAGGAGAAGAGCATTCGACAGAATTTCTCATAAATTTCAGCCAGGAAGCTTAACATGAGATGATTGCAGCACTGAAGCATGCAACAGAAGATGAAGCAGAATTTTAGTCTGAAGAGCAGCTGGAGGAAGATGGAGTTGAACCAGCACAAGGAGAACTGGTTAGAAGCAAATATTTCAGAGGAAGAAGCTGAACAACAACTCATTGGTGAGACTATAGAATTGAAGTTTGCAACAGGGTGGCGAGCTAATGCCACAGAAAAAGAAAACAACAAGGGAGATCAAGTTGATCTACCCATTGACAAGGAGGAGGTGCAACAGAGTAGGCTCTTAAAGAAGAGATAGAAAACAGAGCATTTGGACGAGGTGATTGAGGAGATATCAAGGATGATGTTGAGGTTAGCAACAGAATCTGTCAGCAAGAAGAAGTTGAACAAAGGAGAGCCTGCCATCGCAACAGAGAGGGAGAAGAAGCAGCAACAAAGCAGTGGAGCAGATGGACAGCTCCAGAAGAGAGTTTGGGATCCAGGAGGATTTCAACAGAGTTGGGAAGCTCATGAGAAGGATCTCATGAATTTCTCACAGTAGTGGAGTATGATGCAGGAGCATCACTCCAACTCAGCAACGCGCCAACTAGACAACACATCAACACACATTCAAGGAGGGGAGAGGTGCCAACCCTCTCGTTTTGCTCTCATTTCAAATTTCAAATTGTAATTTAATGTGTAAAGCTAGAAGAGTCAGGTCATTGCCTTTGAACAGGCTATAGGTTGGTATTGCCTTTATGGTTGACAAGCTGATGAGATCTATACTCGATCCGGACTAGACAACCATTGAATGAAAAATTAATTGTAATTAATTAGAGTAGGTAGCTTGGAGGGAAAGGCTCAAGGAGACCCTCTTTTGTAAAAGACATTTGTATCTAGATTCATTAGGGGAGATTAGAGAAGAGGGAGGATGTAGAGAAGAGTTCAAGAGAGAGAGAGAGTTCTCAAGAGAGGAGAAAACCGAGACTCTGTTGCAGTCTAGTCTTTGTAACCCTTGTACAAACATTCTGAGATTAATATAAAGTAACTTTTCCTGCCCATGAGTTGTCTGTATGTGTTTATGCAATTGAATGTCATTTGTGTGTTCATTTATGCTATAGATTTATGAATAGATTCCATATGCAGGGATAGATAGAATTCTCTGTCTGTGGGTTTGTTAAATTGTTTCTAGGTTCTTTAGGTTGTGCAAGGAGTGTACAACAAGACGTTAGAAATTTTGTAGCCAATGCAAGGAGTGCACTTCTGAATCTCTCTGTCGATTTCAAAGGAGAACATTCCAGGCAAACACACCAGGATAGTTTGAAGACTCAAGAGACACTCACAGAGTTACTGAATACTCTGGAGGGAAGACTGTCCAGAGAAGGCACAGAGAGACAGAACTACTGAAGGTTTTGTAGAGCTCTACCAGGAGGGCATTGAGAAGGTGCAAGGAGTGCACAAGAGAACTTTATTTTGAGTTCTGTAAGAAGAGAAGTGTCAAGGAGAGACACTCACAGAGTTAGTGAATACTCTGTCGGCTCAGCAAGGAGTTCTTGAGCATAAGTTACCAAGAGGGCACTTATATCCCTTCAAGGAGTGGAAGGGACAAAGACCTTTGAGGTCTGAGCAGTTGAGGCTCAAGGTTGATACAGGGTTGTTGAACACTCTGGAGAAAGTCCTGTGCAAGGAGTGCACCAGGCCAGCACTCAGATGAAGTGTTGAAAGACATCCATCTGAAGGCTAGTCAGAGCCCAAGGATTGCGCACAGAGAGAACTTTTTTCAAGTTTGAAATCTCATGAGGTCGAGCACAAAGTGTGCCAAGAGGGCACCGAAAATATTCTAAGGAACAGGAAGGTCGGAGACCCTTTGGAGATCTGAGCTAGTTCACAAGCTCAGGAGAGACAAAGTCTTCAGAACACAGACAAGACCCAAGTAGTCGGGCTCATAAAGGAATCAAAGGTCGAGGCCTTTGAAACATTTGAATTCTTCCAAATTTGGGAGAAATTGCAATCTCAGGAGGAGGAGGAGTGACAGTAGCCGCTAGATAAGTTGCAGAGGAAGAGATATGGGTCGTTGAATCTCACGTCCAGACACTCAGAAGAGCACACAAGAGAAGATCAGATCTGGAACGTAGGATTTGAGAGCGTGGGCCAACATCTGTTGGATCCAGAGGTAAGCGCACAAGGATTAACCCTTTGAAAGTGCACAGGAGGATACTCGAAGAGTCAGGAGTCACAAAAATCCTGACCGTCCATCGAGAAGGGACACGTGGAAAGAGATCAGTATTTCACTAACTTGCAACTCGGGAAGTCAGAGATAGGAGTCGTGAGAACTCGCGAATTCCGTGTTCACGAAAGGATCACAACCGTTGATCGAAGGAGGGATCTGGACCGTAGATCTAGTCCCAAAAATTTTGCAAGTTCAGGAATCGGGAGAAGGGAGGAAGCCACTGTCGAACTTCGTGAAACACAAAGTCCCGATTCGCGAAGGAGATTAGGACCGTTGGATCACAGGGATTTTGGACCGTTGATCTGGCGAGCGAAACTCGCTAGTTCAGGTTTCGGAAGGACGAGTAAGCAAACTTCTCGAGACGTGAAGTCACGAAGTGCGAAATCATGAAGCGCTTGAGAGTTGAGTCCCGGGTCATGGTTAGAGGTCACATCGATGGACGTTAAGGAATGGAGCTAGAAAGCGCTAGGCTCCAATTCGAGAATTCAAAAGTCAGAGATTCGGGTTGGCTCATAGTAAAATACCCGACATCGTGATTCGTGAAGCACCTTTTGATAAGTGTGCGGTCACAGCCAGTGGTCGCGTGGAGGAAGCTTGCGCTTGGTGCTAACTCGCGCGGGCGGAGTTTCATAAAGACCCGTGGAATTGTTTGTTGAAGGTTCCAGCGGGAACCGAGTAGCCACTTCAGCTCAGAGAAGATTAAGAATGATCCTAGACCAGGAAGTCGGTAGACTCTGCTGAGGTAGGGGAGCTGCATCAAAATGAGTTTTGGGTTTAATAATGCCAGTCCTTAAATGCTTCCAAGAATTTAACAAGTGGGCTAGCTCTTGTTTTAGTAGTAGTATATTTCAAGACAGATGCCAATTACCATAAAGTGGCATCTTTTCTACCCACAGTGTTGTATTGATCTGAATTCCATGGGCATTTGTGCCTTGTTTGGGCCACCATTGCTCTATCATCTCGGGATATTTTATTGCTAATTTGTTGGGCTTACTCTAAGTTTCTAATAACAAAAAACTAGCTAAATTCATCTTAGATAATATCGTTAATACATTTTATTAAAGATTCACATAATACAATTCAAAGCAATCGGATAGATTGGAAATAAATAGTAGAAACATTCGTTCTGCAAAACATTTTATTAAAGATTCACATATTCATTCTGCAATACATTTTATTAAAGATTCACATAATACAACTCAAAGCAATCAGATAGATTGGAAATAAATAGTAGATTTTTAACTTCTAAAAGAAACATTCATTCTGCCAACGAGGGATTATAGTACTCTGGCACGTAGTCAAACTATTTTGACCTCTCATTATTGGTTTACCTGTCAAATTTTTTGTTTAAATTGATATATTAATTTTTTTTTTTTTTAAAACAAAATAATTTTTCTAATTTTGCAATTCCTTCTATTCAATTCGATTTCTCATTTGTTCACATAATCTTAATGTGACTTTTTAACCCTTCTATTCAATTTCTCATTTGTTTTCATAGTGTTAATGTGAATCTTTTTAGGCTGGTGTATGCCAATTTATTTTGGTTATTTGTCAGTGTTTAAAATTAATTTTCAAAAAAAAAAATCATTGGTTATGAGCAGTGTAGTCTAACAACGTAGTTAATTCATATTAATTATGAGCACTGACACTACGCATTATCACGCTGCATATTATCTACGCTGCACATTGTCTAACACTGCAATCTACAACTGTGTGTCATGTGAGTTGCCACCACCTTCCACTTGGTAACATGTGTAACCTTCGTGTATCCTTTGCAAGCTCCCATCTGACGAAAGATGCCCGTCCTTTCTGCTCTTATTCCTGTTCACAATGGGAACCAAACTCGAATAGCTTCCTACCAATGTTCTTGAGGAAAGCCTGAGTATACCTTTTCCCATCCACTGCCTTATTTTTTTCATAGGCGGACCTTTTCCCACCCATTGCCTTCTCTTTTTCATAGGGAAGTGGATTCTGGTTCTGGTTTCTCGTATAATTGCATCGTTTTTTTTAGTGAGAAGCCGCATCTGAGGAAGAAATCCCGTCTACAACGGTCAAGCTCTCAACGCCTACTCATCATCAACATTCAAACTGTATTCATACTCGGACCAGTCGAGCACTAGTGGCCTATTTGCCTACTATACAACCACCATCTTGGCTACAAAAGATGTAAAAAGATTTAATTTTAGAAATATTTCAAAAAAAATAATCTTAAGGTTATAATATGTAGTTTCAGAACTAGAGCCACATGCAGAGGGAGAATCCCTCTAGGGTGAGCTCTGTTACACACAAAACAATGGGAAGCAATGATGTTATTCAGAAGCACCATTTGCAACAACTCGTGCAGTGGTAGCAGTCATCGGTGGGCACTAAGAGCACTAAGAGAACTAAGACCCAGGAGGTCATGGTCAAAGAGAAGAAGAAGAGGGGCAGGAAGCCATGGGTGCAACTACACAAGGGTTCCTAGAGTACTAAGACTTTGAAGCCGCCACGAAAAGAGAGAGGGCACAAACTGAACATATGCAAGTTGGGGGACGAGGGACAAGAATTTATCGTGTTGGAATCTGAAAAGTGTTTGAAGAGGAAGAGGAGGAGGGTGAAGAATGAGGATATTGATTGTGAGCCTGTGAGAAGGAAGAAGAGAACCAAGAGGAATGATGATGAAATAGTATGAGATTTGACCATGGAGCCTCCACGTAGTGAACGCCCAGGTTTGCTGGAGGTTCCTTTGCATTTCTCGAAGGTATTGATAATACACAAGCTAAGGTGGATGCTGGTGAACATGTCGAGTTAAGTTTGTCGAAATTTGGTACTCAAACTAAGAGAAAATACTTTAAGAAACATGGTCAACTGCCTGGAAAAACTAAGTTTATGAAGTGAGTTTGCTTCTGAACCAAAATGTTTTAAGAGACCAAGAACTAGAACTAACCAGGGAGCAACCTTAGAGAAAAGATGATATGCAATAAAAATGCTAGAACAATACCAAGGAACACTTCCAAGCTTTCGTCCCTTTCTTAGCTCCTTGATTATCATAATTTCATCATTGGGAAGGATGAGCAAATCTCTCATAACCCCGGGTACAGGCATATTCTCCATAACCAAACAGGGTTGGGATTTGTAGTAACAATTCTTTTGCAGCTTTGAAGAGTGTTGAGGAAAAGATATGAAATGATCTTACTCAAGCATTTTCAGATTTTGCTTGGCTAAAGTAAAATAGATGGGAATATCACCCTATGTTTATAGCCATCAAAATTAATATCCTAACTCACAAGTATTGATTACAAGTTCTTAAGCTAGTCTTTTTATAAATAAAAGCTTGCTGAAAAAATCATTATTTATGTGATTTTATGAATATAACAGTTGTTGAAATAAATGTAGAGACAAAAGTAAAGACACCAAGTCGATAATCAAGACATATAAGACATAAAGAAATCCGTTATTTCATTCCAATTCATCAAAGAGTCATCCTAGTTACAAAATTTCGTGAAGAAGTTTTGGACCAAAGTCAAACTTAGACGTCCCCAATGAAACATACAAAAGGACTTCTAACATAAAATAAAAAACTGAACTCTAAAAGCCGGATTATCTTGCCACAGATTGTTTCCCACTCGACTCTACACAATAGCCTTTGTCAGTCATGAAAACTAATTCACAAACAGACAAGTCTACACAGACTATCAAAGATAGATGAACACCATTGAAAAACAAGTGTCCGAATGATGTAATTCAACCCTGAATTTTGTTGTCTACAATAAGACCCTGCTATCATAAAAAAGAATTAGGCTTGTGATAAATTAAGAAATGAATGAAAACTGAACTATCTCAACACAAACTCAAAGATCAAACCTGAGTATGCTTCTCCTTCTATCTTCCTTTGTTCCTCCCTTTCCTTTTTCCTTTAAGCAAATTAGAATTGGTTGAAGTAGTTGAACTACTTCATTAGTTAAGTTAACTAAAAACTCAACCAACTTTTTAGTTAGGGGGAAAAGTAATAAATCATAATAAGGGTTTTAAATAAATAATAATGAATAGGTGGGACTCCTTGTGACTCCACTTTAGCTCTTAACAATCATAACATAACTAGTTAATTCAACAAAAACATCCCTCCTTGTGACTCCCATCATCACATTCATGTGTGAAAATTTATCTCATTGATATTTGAAATTATTTCCAAAAATATATTACTCATATATCCAAAAAAACATGTTGTCCAAAACTTCTAAAGTCAACTGTCATCAACAATAAATAAAATAAAACATAAAATCCATATTTTCCACTCTGAGATGCATTCTTTCCCTTGTTGTTGCTATCACCTTTTGATCTCTTTGAATTTGCCTTTGGTTGTGTTGAGCCTTTAGGCCTAATATCGTTGATCACATGAGAACAATCATCCCTTAAATGCATCGGGGAGGACACAGATTTTTCAGAGCCATTGGAGGGTGAGGAAGGGGCAACAATGGCTTTTCCTTTGTCAGAGGCATGGTGGGCCTTGATTTTCAACCCTTTTCTAGGATGTGAGGACTGAACTGGTGAGTGGACAGGGGCAGCTTGGACAATCTAATTGATAGAAGGGGGAGCATTTAAAGAAAAATTGGGCCATCCACGATGTTGGGAGACTGTCGGGTGGAGAATCTCTTGCCAGCCATCGTTTTGAGAAACCTTGGGTTGCAATGATACATGAGGGGGCACAGGAATACCAAGGGATTGTGGAGATTGGAAGGGAGGCCTTTCAGGTTTAGGTTGGACCACTCCTTGTCCAAACCAATTGAAAAACCCAGCCTGAAATAGTTGGCCTAACTCTTGCGAGTCTACATAAAAGTGTATGGAGAATCTTGGCCTTCTGGGGCCTCTATTCCAATTACCTCTTCCTCAGTTTCCTCTACCATGGCTACCTTGCCTGAAAAAGCTCATTCCTGTATGCATGATTGATTAGAAAATAATTTGTTTAACAGCCATAGATGACACTCTTTTTAAAATATGAAACAAACCTTGGCACAGTAACATATCAGACTCATGCAATCCAATCCATACAAATTGTTTAATAGTTGTCCATGAGCAGGGGGTGAACAAAGATTCTGGGATATGCGAGGGGTTTGTATTGAGCGAAAAATGTTAAAATGAGGGGGAAAAGAATCATGGTTACTTCTCATAGAAAACAAACAATCAACTGTAATGTAAACCAAAGAACATGTCATTGTAATCCGTCCAAAAAAATGCAATTTCGAACTATTAATATACAAAAATCCTCTTAACTGTAATTAAATTTTAGGAATAGGGAGTGAAAAATGAATATAGGAAGGCGAGGGGATTGTAATTAGTGAAAAGTGAAATAATGGGAGGGAGAGAGAGAAGATATGGTTCGTAAAATTAATTAAGTAATCCATAAAACCATTTGTATTAAATGCAAAAGATCCAACACTAACCAAATAATTATTGTGATCAATTTAACAACTACTGTACATAATTTACTCCTTTTTGTGTATTAACTTGCTCACTATTCGCAATTAAATCTTTAACACAATGTCATCAAACTCAAAAAAATACGCCTTCGAAACAACTTGTATAAGAGTTTTGTTTCTTCTCAGTTGTCCCATTTAATATTTCAAAACAATTTCCAAATGAACACACAGTCACTTGTTTCCACTCTGTTCAACATCAAAAAATCAACCACTATCCATGAATTATTTCCTCAATCAAACACAGACACAAAAATCGTGCCCGATTCCATTCCTCTAATCAATTTAATAATCAAATTGCAATGAAATCATATTGTTATAAAACCCATGCCCATATATGATGGTGTAATCAAATGATATCCATAACCATATGCAGTGGAAAGCCAAGTCACGACTATCACAATTTTAAATTTCTATACTCCCGATTGGCAATTAAAACACACGGTAACAACAACCATCATTTCAGTTGTAGCAAACCCACACATTCCAACACATCACGCACAAAGCATCGTTGTGACTTAATGAACTATAAAATAGTGTTGGGTTAGCAATCCAATTATTACAATATAAGAGACAACAACTGTGTATCCAATCCCATTTCTCAAATCAACCAATTAACCATGTTAAGCTATTGATTCGACCATTATAATAAACAATGTAGTGACTAAATACTAATAACCCAAACCATTGTCAACGTTATCAACAAAGACAAGCCAACAATCAACTACTGTTGATGATACCCCACCAACTCATAACAATCAACAATATACCCGACATGATATAACTGGCTCGCTTTATTAAAACCAGGCTTTGAATAATCAAAATGAGCTTTGAGTAATCAAGGGGTCGCTTTGTGGACCAACACAGGGAGACTAGATTCAACCATCAATAGTGGGTGAGAAAATTTTGAGACCATATGGTGGACAAACAAGCCATATCACCAATAATTTTGCAAACAAGGTGACAGTTCACGAGATAGGAGAGATTATGAACAGAGGAGAAAAGGCTTCAAGTTGGTCCGTAATAACACCGAGAACACACAGGGTATAACCCTCGTGTTTTTCCCAATCAACCTGAATAATGTTGATAGAGCCACGAAATAACAACCAACCCTAAAGCAATCATCTTGGCATAATAGCCACTACAACCAACTATGCAGAAACCAATAACATAAACGAACCCATACCCAGGTGAAATGATATGCAGTGACCCATGATGGTTCCAAAATCAGATGTAGCAACCAAATGTGATTGGGTATGTTACAAGAACTGTGTGGAGATGACCGACAAGTATGGATCGAATGAAACCGTTCAAGCAAAAACCCATAAGACAACAGAGAGCCTTCATGTCTTACACCACACATAATCATCAAGGAAATCATGACTTCAACTATCCAATCCTCTCATTTACAGTGAATACACACAACTAACCAATCCAAAGAAATATCACAAGTTTACATAGTTTCCAGTCTCAAGAAAAGCACAGGCCCATACATCACCGAGCCAATATCTATTTCATAACCAAGGTGGGTTCATGGATGGAGAAAAAGACATACTTGTAACCAAAAATCCTTAAAAGCACGAGCTTGATCGAGCAATTCTCCCTTTGCCTGAAAATTAGATCTTAACCACAATGAAACACAATTGAACAATAACAAAGCTAGGGTGACAACCAGTGGGAGAGGTATGGAGTGACGTGAAGTAAATGCATGTCAATTCCATCATTTACTCATTTAATCACTTAGTACATGCCATCCAACCATTCCATTAATCCATTCAATTAAACCATGCATCAAAACCAACATCCATTACTTGCCAAATGCGCCACCCTATGTCACATTAACCATTACCAATCATACCATAATGCATATCATATGTGTTTTCATATGACTCAATAAATCGTATAGCCACTAACTTTGTTAGCTAGGACTAACAACATTCCTTTAATTTCAATGCATATAGTGTAGCATAGTAGTGTAGTTTAGTTTCTTCTTTAGATTTTTCCATAGGTCTCTTTTCACTTGCTCTTATTTCATGTTACTAACATGTGTCTTGTGCAGGTGAAACGTGTAACAGATCATGGCGCTAAATAGCAATGTGATCACAGTGGATATACATTATTCACATAATATGGAATTTAGAGATTAGAGAAATTAGAAACAACACATAACACGCATTATCCATTTGCTATTATGTCGCAAATAAAACCAAGATTCCATCAACCATGTAGAACCCTATAAGCAATGTCGAACAACAGCATAAACATCAAATAAGAACTAGATATGATCTTCCAATATACAAGGGGATCCCACCTACTAGTATTATATACATCATTAGCTTATAATAATAGGCTTTAGCAATACTTTGCAGGAAAAACCCTCGTTGCGATTTTTATCGTCAACAAACTGTGGACTCCACAAGGAAATTTGTTCTCAACAGATTTAGAACTTAGAACTCATGGTTTCATAGACCAAGAACAACAGGTCAAGAATATATAACTAGGAAGATTATGCAACAGGGGGAAGTGAGCGGATTTAATGGAAAAATGACCAGGAATTTGGGAATAATTCATGAAAAATGTTACATATGAGGGGGTTTATCACTGAGTGCATAATTGCTCAACCGGAATCTACTCTTTACTTCAAGGAGAAAAACTATGGACTTTCTCTTTTAAATTCTCAAATGGATGAAGAAATGGGAAAAAAAAAAGCGGGAGATGACCAATTTCTTTTTAAAAGACAACATTGAAAGTAGATAGCAATTTCGAGTGTTTTCAGGGGAATATCGTAACAGTTGTGTAAGCTTGATTGTTATTGACTAAAAATATCTTGCAGGAGTGCCACTATGGTAGAGATGATCCAACATCTTGACCAAAATCAACTATAATATGAAAAAGAAATAAAAATCATAACAGAATTAAAAATGCAAAATTTAAAACAACAAAAAATAAAATGACAGAATTGTAAAAGCAACAGGAAATTGTTAAAAACAAAAAGAAGAAATCAAACTAGTGTAAGAAGAAATGAAAAATAGTGGAAAAATGAAAACAGAGCTAGAGTACTAATATACAGAAAATCCAAACAACTTTAGAACCCTTCAAGTTGGTCCCATGTAATGTTTTAAGTGAGAACCATTAGTGTTGTAGGAAAACAATTGCTCTTGGAAATCCTTTAGAATGTAAGAGTTAGTATCTAGGACAACAACAATTTTGAAGGGACCCAGAAATAAAACTTGAAACTCTGAGGTAATTAACAACCCTTTAACATATATAATTAGATCATCAAGAGCGATATGAATATTGATCAATTCATCAAGAGTTATTTGTATAGGTCTTTTAAAAGTGGTACTTGCATCAGATAAGCCAGAAAGCATATGTTCATAAGTCACTGTACCCCAATCATTGATAAAGGTGGTTTTGTAAGCATCTGCCCCCTTTACCTTGATTTGATTGTAACTGGAAAAATCATTCAGTAAGGGCTTCATCTGTGACCCTGTGACTTGCTGCAAAATCATTTCTATGTTAGGGAGAGGAGAATAACCTTTCGTAATAGCCCGCTTAATTGCAGGAAAATCAACGTAAAATATTATATGTTCAATGGCTTTCCAGACAGGGATCAGATTTGAAACCCATTGAGAATACTTGACTAGAAAGGTGATACCATCCTTAAAGATTTCTTCCAATCCTTTTCGAATAGTTTCTTCTGGTGCAGGGTTGATAAGTCTTTGTTTTTTCCTAACTGGTTTTATGCCTTCCTTGATGGGGAGGGCATGTTGTATAAGACCAGGATCAAAACCACGAAGATCCTCATAAGACCAAGCAAAAACATCTTGAAATCCATCAAGTAGCTTGGCAAACTTCATATTTTCTTCATCAGAACATTAGGAACATATTTTAACATTGTTTGGAGACTTGGGTGTCTCAATGTTCGAGGACATGGTTTCACCCACCTTCCCTTTTGACTCCTCCTCTTTCTGTTTGTCTTTATTTTCTACATCACTCAATGAAAATGAACTTTCTAAGGGAGTCAATCCTTTAGGAATCTTGTTATATTATATGGATATTATCTCCTTGGGATTAAAAGGTTCATTTTGAATGAAAGCACAAATGCTCTCATCGTTAGGGAATACCTGCCAAGATTCTATATTGTCGGGGATATGTGGACGATATAGAGATTAAAAAGTAAAATCGGGTCTGTGTGGTAGAAGTTTCCGATTAGGAGAGGTTTCCAAAACAACTAACCGATCAACCATTGAGTTCAATTCCCTCTTACCATGAGTGATGTTGAAAGATAATAGGTTCGAGATAAGTGCCCAAATAGTCTGGGTGTATTGTTTCATCAATTTGTTGCTAAGAGAGTAAATCTTACATACAAGTTTCACAACAAGCTCTGAATACCCAAAAACTGAGAGGTGACCACAACCAATATTATAAGCGTTTTCAATTCCTAATAATAAATCTTCGAATTGAGTGACATTGTTCGTGCAAGCAAACTCCAACCTATAGGAAAATTTATGGATTTTTCCTACAGGGTAAATCAAGATAATGCCAGCTTTGTTACCTTCATTAGAGCATGAACCATCAAAGTGCATGTGCCATAGACCATCATCTAAATCAATTTGTTCCAAGGAAATGTTATCCTCCTCTGCAAAGATGGAATACACCCCTAGGTCTTCTTCGATATAGCTCACATTAGGTTGTGGGACACTCTCTATGTAAGGTGAAATCCTTCCTTGTCTAAGGACTATAATGTTTTTACCATTCCGAGGAACAAATAAAAGTGTCTCGTCGAGTGAGAGGTATCCACCTGTCAACTCTTGCCAATATCTTCCCAAGATGATTGAGTAGTTGCTTACTGGCATATCAATTACCTGAATGCTAAGGGTTGTCCTTATTTCAGGGTGTACGCACAAAACTAAGGTCACATATTTAATCTCACCTATGGTCTTTTTTTGTAGACTATTATAGGAGAGCATCCTTCTGGCATTTTCATTTGTACAATACAAGTCTAGATCTTCCATAATAATCTTCGAAATCACACTTGGGCCTGAACCACCATCAATGAGGCAACAATCGGAAATCTTATCCATAATTTTTACATAAATATAAAAGGGGGGATTTTTTACAAGGTATCTAAAGTTATGTACACTTACTTTATTTATAGACGAATCCTCTTCATTTACCTCTTCAGAGAGGTTAGCTACAATGGAATCTTTTCCTTCCATGAATTGTTTCAGATGCCTATGTTGTTCAGAGATGACAACCATGTCCAGAAGGGCTGCATCTGCTTTGATGTTGGCCAACCAATTCAAGATATTGTACTTGGAAGAGGGTAGAGGATAAGTTGTTCCTTAACTGTCAAGAACCTTAGGAACCTGCACAGTAGCAGCTGGTGAGGATGATCTTGGGATAGAAGAGTTGTGGGGAGGGTCAAATTTTCCTTTGGGAGCATAGGCTTTGTTCCTAGTATTAATAATCATGACATTTTATGGCTCTGGAAAATCTAAGACAACGATAGTAGTTTCTGGTCTTTTACCAAAGACATTATCTCTGGCACTCTTCCTTATCTCACATGTGGCTTCCTCATGGTGTTCCTCGCAAAAGTTACACCAACTTCGAGGCAAGATAGTTATAGGCTGAAAATTATTTTCAACTGGATTTCTAAAGGGGGGTGTAGAAGAGGATGAAGCTCCAGGGGTGAGAGGGGAGACAATTCCTTTTCGCTCATACGCTATCATACGATTATTCATATCTTGTAGTAGCTGTAAGAGGGCGGACATGTCTGTTTTTTTAACTAATTCTCCCTGAGGAAGACCTGTTCATTCAAGTTGTTCTTCATAATATAAAAAAGTACGCAGAGTGGAACCGATATTATCAATGGATTTTTCCTCAACCCTATGATAGTCAGGGGAAGGTAATGCATTGTAGTAATGCATGAAAGTGGCTTGGTTCTGAGGTCGAATGAGTTTAGGGATTTGGCTGTATAACTTAGTGAAATGCAAATTGAAGGAATTGATGGTATCACCATCCTTATAGGAGATGTTATTGTATTCCCGTAACTTCTCGGCTAGGCTTTTAGATTGCCCATAAGTGGATGTGAACTAGTATATTAACTCCTCCCAAGTAGAAAGAATCTTAGGACAAAGGTCAAAGAAATTGGATGCATCATTTCCTTCCAAGGAATTGATGAATAAGCACATGCAAGTATCATTGTCATTGGCTCCTCTATTGTGACAAGCATTAGAAAATACCACCAAGTGTCTGTTTGTAGTGACAGTTTTATTTCTCGAAAACCTAGGGATATGCTCTTTGAATTTAGGAAGTGTATGAATAGCAGGTGCTAGGTTAAGAGGAGAGGACACATGCCACGGTGTGGTTGTGGCATCTTCTTCAAACTAAAAAATCCCATACTTTTTAATGACTTTGGTGGGATTTGTGGTAGACTGGACAGGGATATGGTGGCTATATAAGCTACCAATCACTGATGAAGATGAAGAATGGCAGGAGGAATCACTTCTAGTGCCACCATAGCCACCACTAGATGCCATCTTGTGGATGATAGGTGAGGGATAAAAATACAAATTTGAAGAATCAGACAAAGTTCTCCTTAGAGCACTTTGTTGGGTAGACAACACAACGTTCCTTCTTCCTATTTCAGCAATAGGATTAATTTCATGTGAATAACCTCTTCTTCTTCTAGAAACACGAGAGTCTAAGGACATGAAAGAAAGGACAAAACTAAAGGAACAAGAAGGTTACTGCTGATTTCTAGGCTGTCTACGTTTAGCTTCCCAACGTTCTTGGGCACTAATGTCTCGTTCAATTCCTTCCCATGAATAATTAATCTCAACACGAGTATTGGCAGTGTTTAAAATGGTATTGAACAAATTCAAAGTAATGTTGGTCTGATCTTGAAGACCGGGCTCAATATTGGGTTGCCTTGCAACAAGCATAGTCATTAAGAAATAAAATAGTCAAAGAATTAATATCAGAAAAATAGATGTATTTGATGCAAATCAAGCATAAACATTAACCAGAGAGATGTTGAAGATCTCCCCAGTATGGTCGCCAAATAAATGCCGAGGAAAAGATATGAAATTATCTTACTCAAGCATTTTTAGATTCTTCTTGGCTAAAGAAAAATAGACAGGAATATCACCCTATGTTTATAGCCATCAAAATTAATATCCTAACTCACAAGTATTGATTACAAGTGCTTAGGCTAGTCTTTTTATAAATAAAAACTTGCTGAAAAACTCATTATTTATGTGATTTTCTGAATATAAAAGTTGTTGAAATAAATGTAGAGACATAAGTAAAGACACCAAGTCGATAATGAAGACAGATGAGACATAAAGCAATCCTTTTTTTCATTCCAATTCATCAAAGAGTCATCCTCTTTACAAAATTTCATGAAGAAGTTTTGGACCAAAGTCAAACTTAGACATCCCCGATGAAACATACAAAAGGACTTCTGACAAAAAATCAAAAAATGAACTCTAAAATCTAGATCAACTTTACACATATTGTTTCCCACTCGACTCTACACAATAGCCTTTGTTAGTCATGAAAAATAATTCACAAACAGACAAATCTACATAGACTATCAAAGATAGATCAACAGCTCTGAAAAACAAGTGTCTGAATGATGTAATTCAGCCCTGAATCTTGTTGTCTACAATAAGACCCTTCTATCATAAAAAAGAATTAGGCTTGTGATAAATTAAGGAATGAATGAAAACTGAACTATCTACACACAAACTCAAAGAGAAAACCTTAGTATGCATATCCTTTTATCTTCCTTTGTTCCTCCCTTTCCTTTTCCCTTTAAGCAAATTAGAATTGGTTGAAGTAGTTGAACTACTTCATTAGTTAAGTTAACTAAAAATTTAACCAACTTTTTAGTTAGGGGGGAAAGTAATAAATCATAATAAGGATTTTAAATAAATAACAACTAATAGGTGGGACCCCCTGTGACTCCCCTTTAGCTCTTAACAATCATAACATAACTAGTTAATTAAAAAAAAACATCCCTCCTTGTAACTCCCATCATCATGTTCATGTTTGACAATTTATCTCATTGATATTTGAAATTATTTCCAAAAATATATTACTCATATATCCAAAAAAGCATGTTTTACAAAACTTCTAAAGTCAATTGTCATCAACAATAAATAAAATAAAACTTAAAATCCATATTTCTCACTCTGAGATGCAATCTTTCCCTTGTTGTTTCTGTCACCTTTTGATCTCTCTGAACTTTCCTTTGGTTGTGCTAAGCCTTTAGGCCTAATCTCATTGATCACATGAGAACAATCGTCCCTCAAATGCATCCAAGAGGACATGGATTTATCAGAGCCATTGGAGGGTGAGGAAGGGGCAGCAATGGATTTTCCTTTGTCAAGGTCATGGTGGGCCTCGGTTTTCAACCTTTTGCTAGCATGTGAGGACTGAACTGGTTAGTGGATAGGGGCAGAATGGACAATCTGATTGATAGGCGGGGGAGCAGGTAAAGACAAATTGGGCCAGTCACGATGTTGGGAGACTGTCGGGTGGACAATCTCTTGTCATCCATCATTTTTGGAAACCTCAGGCTGCAATGAGACATGAGGGGGCATGAGAATAACAGGGGCTTGTGGAGCTTGGAAGGGAGGCCTTTCAGGTCTAGGTTGGAGCACTCCTTGCCCAATCCAATTGAAAAACCCAGTCTGAAATAACCAGCCTAATTCTTGTGAGTCTCCATCAAAGTGTATGGAGAATCTTGGCCTTATAGGGCCTCTATTCCAATTACCTCTTCTTTGGTTGCCTCTGCCATGGCTACCTCGACTGAAAATTCACATTCTTGTATGCATGATTGATTAGGAAATAATTTCTTTAACAAACATACATGACACTCTTTTTAAAATATGAAACAAATCTTGGCTCAGTAACATATGAGAATCATGCAATCCAATCCATACAAATTGTTTAATAGTTGTCAATGAGCAGGGGGTGAACAAAGGTTATTGGATATGTGAGGGGTTTGTATTGAGAAAAAGATATTAAAATGAGGGGGAAAATAATCATGGTTACTCCTCACAGAAAACAAACAATCAAATGTAATGTAAACCAAAGAAAATGTCACTATAATCCGTCCAAGAAACTGAAATTTCGAACTATTACAATACAAAAATCCTCTTAACTGTAATTAAATTTTAGGAACATGGAGTGAAAAATGAATATAGGAAGGCGGGGGGATTGTAATTATTGAAAACTGAAAAAATGGTATGGAAAGAGAGTGGATATTGTTCGTAAATTTAATTAAGTAATCCATAAAACCATTTTGTATTAAATGAAAAAGATCCAACACTAACCAAATAATCACTGTGATCAATTTAACAACTACTATGCATAATTTACTCCTTTCTGTGTATTAAATATTTAACACAGTGTCATCAAACTCAAAATAATACGCCTTCCAAACAACCTGTATAAGAGTTTTGTTTCTTCTCAATTGTCCCATTTAATATTTCAAAACAATTTCCAAATGAACACACAATCACTTGTTTCCAATTTGTTCAATATCAAAACATCAACCATTGTCCATGAATTATTTCCTCAATCAAACACAGACACAAAAATCATGCCCGATTCCATTTCTCTAATCAATTTAATAATCAAATTGCAATGAAATCATACTGTTATAAAACCCGTGCCCATATCTGATGGTGTAATCAAATGATATCCATAACCATATGCAATGGACAACCAAGTCACGACTATCACAATTTTAAATTGCAATACTCTCGATTGGAAATTAAAACACACAGTAACAACAACCATCAATTCAACTTAAACATTTTGTAGGAAACCCACACATACCAATGCATCACGCACGAAGCATCGTTGTGACTTAATCAACTATAAACTAGTGTTGGATTAACAATCCAATTATTACAATATAAGAGACATCCACCGTGTATCCAATCCCATTTATCAAATCAACCAATTAACCATGCTAAGTTATTGATTCGACTGTTATAATAAACAATGCAGTGACTAAATACTAATAACAAAAACCATTGTCAACGTTATCAACAGAGACGAGCCAACAATCAACTGTTGTCGACGATACCCCACCAACTCATGACAATCAACAATATACCCGACATGATATAACTGGCTCCATTTATTAAAACCGAGCTTTGAATAATCAAAATGATCTTTGAGTAATCAAGGGTTCGCTCTGTGGACCAACACAGGGAGACTGGAGTTGACCATCAACACTAGGTGAGAAACTTTCGAGACCATATGGTGGACAGACAAGCCATATCACCAATAACTTTGTAGACAGGGTGATAGTTCACGAGATAGTAGAGATTATGAACAGAGGAGCAGAGGCTTCAAATTGGTCTGTAATAACACCGAGAACATGCAAGGTATAACCGTCGTGTTTTTCCCAATCAACCCGAATAATGATGATAGAGCCACGAAATAGCAACCAATCCTAAAGCAATCATCTTGGCATAATAGCCACTACTACCAATTGTGCAGAAATCAATAACATAAATGAACCCATACCCAGGTGAAATGATATGCAGTGACCCACAGTGGTTCCAAAATCAAATGCAACAACCAAATATGATTGGGTATGTTACAAGAACTGTGTGGAGATGACCAACAAGTCTAGACCGAATGAAACCCTTCAAGCAAAAACCCATAAGAAAACAAAGATCCTTCATGGATTACACCACACATAATCATCAAGGAAATCGTGACTTCAACTATCCAATCCTCTCATTTACAGTGAATACACACAACTAACCAATCCAGTGAAATATCACAAGTTTACATAGTTTCCAGTCTCAAGAAAAGCACGGACCCATACATCACCGAGTGAATATCTATTTCATAACTACAGCGGGTTCATGGATGGTGAAAAAGACATACCTGTAACCAAAAAGCATTAAAAGCGCGAGATGGATCGAGCAGTTCTCCCTTTGCCTGAAAATTAGAGCTTAACCACAACGAAACACAATTGAACAATATCCAAGATAGGGTGATGGCCAATGGGAGAGGTATGGAGTGACATGCATTAAATGCACGTTGCTTCCATCCTTTACTCATTTAATCACTTAGTACACACCAACCAACCATTCCATTCATCCATTCAATTAAATCGTGCATCGAACCAACATCCATTACTTTCCAAATGTGCCACCCTATGTCACATTAACCATTTATACCAACCATACCATAACACATATCACATGTGTTTTCATATGAATCAATAAATCGTATAGACACTAAATTTGTTAGCTAGGACTAACAACAATCCTTTAATTTCAATCCATATAGTGTAACATAGTAGCATAGTTTAGTTTCTTCCTTAGATTTTTCCATAGGTCTCTTTTCACTTGCTCTTATTTCATGTTACTAACATGTGTCTTGTGCAGGTGCAATGTGTAACAGATCATGGCGCTAAATAACAATGTAATCACAGTGGATATAAGCTATTCACAGAATATGGAATTTAGAGCTTGGAGAAATTAGAAAAAAACATAACACACATTATCCATCTGCTATTATATTGCAAATAAAACCAAGATTTCATCAACCATGTAGAACCTTGTAAGCAATGTCGAACAACAACATAAACTTCAAATAAGAACTAGATCTGATCTTCCAATCTACAAGGGGGTCCCACCTACTAGTATTATATACATCGTTAGCTTATAATAATAGGCTTTAGAAATACTTTGCAGGCAAAATACTCGTTGCGATTTTTATCGTCAACAAAGAGCATGTAGGAAATTCCTATAATTTTCTAAGGTTTAATCGTTGTTAGGAGCACCCCCATATATGATAATTTCTATCCTCTGAAATCCATCAGATGCCATAATATATGAACAAATATACTTTCCATCGGACATGAACTGGTAGAAGAGATATTGCTTGCATCCCACAACAATAATTCTATTAACAGGAAGGATATAATATGAATCATACCATTGATTCTCCTAAAATCCATTAGAACCAACTCCAATAACATGTAGATTTAGCATAAGGTACAAAAATAAGAACAACCTTCACTACATTGTTGAATACACCAGTACTAACCAAAGTACTATTGGATGCAAAGGTTCCAAATGAACACCAAGCATAGTTATGACCATCAATGACCTTAGATAGTTGGAAGTGATTCAATGGAATGAACCTAGCAATCATGGGTCAACGCTTCAACATTTGGATCATTTCTACAATTTACATTTGGAAGGCACAGTTACGAAGGATCAAAGTCTGTGCAATCAAACATGACCACTATATTACCATAGAGTGGCATATTTTCTACCCACAGTGTTGTATTGACCTGAATTCCATGGGAATCTATGCCTTGTTTGGGCCACCATTGCTCCATCATCTCAGGAGATTTTCTTGATAATTTGTTGGGATTACTCTAAGTTTCTATTAACATAAACTAGCTAAATTCATTTCAGATAATATCATTAATACATTTTATTAAAGATTCACATGATACAACTCAAAGCAATCAGATAGATTGGAAATAAACAACAACTTTGTTACTTCGAAAAGAAACATCCATTTTGCCAACTTATACAATATTCAGGTAGGGATTATAGTTCTCGGTCGTGTAGTCAAATTTTTTTGACATCTCATTATTTGTTTACCTTTAAATTTGTATATTAATTTGATATTTTTTTAAAAGAAAATAATTTTCCTAATTTTGCAATTCCTTTTTATTCAATTTTTCATTTGTTCACATAATATTAATGTGACTTTTTACCATTCTATTCAATTTCTCATTTGTTTGCACAATCTTATTCTCATTTGTTTGCATAATCTTAATGTGACTTTTTAACCCCGGTGTATGCCAATTTATTTTGGTTCTTTGTCAATGTTTAAAATTATTTTACAAAAACAAAATAATCATTGGTTATGAGCACCACTCTCTAACATCATAGTTAATTCATATTAATTATGAGCATTGCCATTGCACATTATCATGCTACAAATTATTTATGTTTCACATTGTCTAACACTACAGTGCAGTCTATAGGTGCGTGTCATGTGAGTTTCCACCACCTTCCACTTGGTAACATGTGTGTAACCTTCATGTGTCCTTTGCAAGCTCCCATATGATGAAAGATGCGCATCCTTTTTGTTCTTATTATTGTTCACAATGGGAACCAAAATCAAATAGCCTCCTACCAATGTTCTTGAGGGAAGACAGAATCTAGACCTTTTCTCACCCACTACCTTCTCTTTTTCATAGGTAGATGTTTTCCCAATCACTGCCTTCTCTTTTTCATAGGGAAGTGGATTATGGTTCTAGTTTCTCATCCAATTTCATGTTTTTGTTTGAGTGATAAGTCATTGCCAAGGAATAAAACATTTCTTCAACAGTAGAGCTCTCAATGCCTACTCATCGTCCACATTCCACCTATATTAATACTTGGACTAGTCGAGCACTACTGACCTCTTTTCCTATTATACAACCACCATTGATACGGATTTTATGAGCATAATGAAATGAATACAAATTTTTAAAATATGCTTAACATAGAATAAAAAAGATACATTAAAACTGATTTCTATTCAATAAGGAAATAAGTTGAAATTGTAAAATGCATCAGAAAACAAGCTTGTTGGAATGGTTGCGGCTTATCTGTGAGAAGAGATGTGTTGACTCCACTCATTCGCAAGAATATGAGTACAATGAGGATTTTAAGGCCTTTTTACAAGAAACATGAATACCAAAACCCTAGACATCCAAAAACCTAACCCTAGGAGATGAAACGCCAAAAGTCATGTGGGCCCCATTCGGGTAAGCTAGTACATCAACTTCTAGGGGTCGTAACTTTTGCATACGATCTCCATTTTAGGCGCATGATAGCCCATTAGAGAGGTCTATTTGAGGAATACACATGTTTCCACAAGAATCTAATTCCATCTACAATTTTATCCTGGCGCTCCCTAAAAATGTTGTTTAGGGCCTCAAAACGACCCTGGAAGTCAGGGACTCGAAAACTAGGAAAAAACTGTCAAACTAGAAAACTACCAAAATGAACAAGTTGGAATAGGTGGGAGGACACTGACATCCATATGGATCAACCATCCTAGCTACAAAATATGTAAAAATATTCAATTTCAGAAATAATTCAAACAAAATAATCTTAAGATTATAATATGTACTTTTATAACTAGAGCCACATTCGGAGGTGAAATCCCTCGAGGGTGATATCTGATACATGAAGGACAACGAGAAGCAACGATGATATATTAGAAACAACATTTTCAAAAATGCATACAGTTGTAGTAGTCATCGGTGGGCACTAAGCACACTAGAAGAACTAAGATCCTGGAGGTCATGGTCAAAGAGAAGAAGAAGAGTGGCAAGTTTCCATAGGTGCAGCTACACAAGGGTTCCTAGAGTAGTAATACTTCAAATCCACCAGGGAAAGAGAGAGGGATTAAATCAAAGATACACAAGTCGAGGGACGAGGGAGAACAATTTATCATGTTGGAATGTAAAAAGTGTTTGAGAGAAAGAGGAGGGCGAAGAATGAGGATATTGATCATGAGCCCATGAGAAGGAAGAAGAGAGCCAAGAGAAATGATGATGACAATGTTCTGGATTTGACCATGGAGCCTCCACGTAGTGGGTGCCCAGGTTTGGCGGAGTTTCCTTTGCATTTCTCGAAGGTATTGATAAGACACAAGCTAAGGTGGATGTTGGTGAATAGGTTGAGTTTAGTTTTCTGGAATTTGGTACTTGTAATAAGAGAAAATACTTTAAGGAACATGGTTAAGTTCCTGGAAAGACTAAGTTTATGAAGTGAGTGTGCTTCTGAACCAAAATTTTACTTATAAAGCAATATACTATATACAATAAAGAATTGTAAGTTTACAAACATAGAAATGAAAGTGACAAAGAACTAGAACTAACCAGGGGAGAAACCTTAGAGAAAATATGTTATGCAATAAAAATTCTAGAAAAGTTCCAGGGAAAGCTTCCAAACTTCTGTCCCTTTCTCATTTGCCTTGATTATCATAATTTCATCATTGGGAAGGATGAGAAAATATCCCATAACCCTGGGTGCAGACATATTATCCATCGCCCAAACAAGGTTTGGATATGTAATAACAATTCTTTTGCAGCTTTGAAGATAATGTATTCCCACCATTTTATAAGGTTTAATCATTGTTAGGAGAACCACCATAAATGATAATTTATATCCTATGAATTCCATCATATGCCATAGTAGATGAATGAATATACTTTCCCTTGAGCATCAACTGGTAGAAGAAATATTTTGATGCAGGAGCATAGCCATCAACATTCAATGAGGTCGAGTGGAGGACAACTCAGCATCCAATGTGCACATTCATTTTGATTTGAATTCCAAAGAGAGCTCATCACCTTCATATTTTGAAAGTAATTGTAATTAAAGGCCCCACAAGTTTTTTGAAGCTTGAGCCATTGTATGAGCTCCAGGAGATGTATTTGCTTTTAATACATATAGGATTGTACATATCTTGAGCATCCACTCATATCGATATTGTAAATGCTCATTTATTGTAATAAGCCTTAGTAAATGAATTCTTTAGATGTGATATGAAAGCACTAAGACAATCTGGAGGGAAGGCTCTAGAATCCCCTCGTGTATAAATAAATGTAATCTATGCCCAAATGAGGTTGTTGAAAGTTGTTGAAGAATATTGTAATTTTTGTTGAAGTTTATTGTTATTGTTGTTGAGAGTAGAAGCTAAGAGCTACAAGAACTCTTGTAAATGTCTTTTTGAGGTAATATAATAGAAGGAGAATTGCTTCAAATCTATGAGTTGTACATCTATGAGTTAGTTGGGTAATGTTGTGTTGTTTGCTTTATGTATTTTATATGCCTGTGTGTGTGCATACTATGGTTAAATGAATGAACCTATGATGTTCTATAAGTTTCAACTGTTTCGCTTCTGAAACCCTGGTGCAAGGAGTGTATAGTTCCCACACAAGGAGTGTGAAGGTAGAGTTGTTATAGACTTGATAGATCAGGAGAGATAGTGTTAATTGTGTAGAGAAAGGGCAAGGAGTGCATGTATACTCAGTGGAGTATAGAATCTCAAGAAGACCTATGCAAGGTGTGCACAGGGCCAACACTTAGCCAATTGTTGAAAGAGTCTTAAGGAACATGAGCGCAAGGAGTGCACAAGAGGAATTTCCAAAAATCTTCAAGTTTCAAGAAGAGAAGCACAAGGCGTGCGCCAGAGGTCCGAATCACTTAGAGAGATCAAGGTCAGGAGAAATAGAGAGAAAAAGTCCTTGGAGGAAGGATTCAATTTTTTTGGAGGTCGAGTGGATGAGATCGAATTGAGGAGGAGTCAGATCTTTCCTAGTCATCAGATATGAAAAAGAAGCACAGGTTTTCACCCTTGAATTCCTTTGGACTTTGTGAGTTCAGCAGTTTTCGTGCATTTAATGTAAAGGATACAAGTATCTCGACGTCTCTAATCTCAAAGAAAATTTGGGTTGTTGGTGTTGGAGCCGGAGGTCACTCCTGGATTGCTTGCAGGATCAGAGCCCGCCGCCCATCAGTTTAATGTCACGATTTGTTTAAAAGGGTGATCAAATGGAGGAAAACTCAAAACAGCATCGTGTCAACTCAAAAACCAGACCAGGCATGCATGAACGAGTGAGGTCCTGATAAACTTCAAACAGTGAGTCATAGTAAAGGGTGAGTAGGTGGAAGACTTATGCAAGAAGAGTGTAAAGGTCTATAATAAACTTCAGGTTCATCACAAACTAGAGAGGAATGTATTCAAATGAAAAACCCTTTTACATTCAAACAAAGAGAACCGGAGAGTACAAAAATGCCACGACAAATCCTTTATCATAACATAACTGCAACAATCCATGTGAATCATTCACTGTGAACACTTCGGCATGAGATGAAACAAAAATGGAAGAAAGGAGAACTGTTTGTTATAAACCAAGAAGTCTCAAACACAGAGGCATAACCAGGAAACCAGAATGTCGCTGAAACTTTACAGTCAGGAGCTTCGCTCTACCATCGATAGATACAAAATTGACAAAAATGCCTACATATACTCAAAACAACAACAACAACAAGATCGAGACGTAGCATTGAAAGCTTTGCGTCTGCATGGCTTCTGACAACACGGAGCTGCAATCTTTGAATGGTCGTGCAACTTATGGCAGACGCAATCAGTTTTCTGACAGTTTATTCGGCGAATCGTCGTGCCTTTAATTAATTGCAGGACGTCCCCATAATGGTGGAGACGATGTCTAACCACCACCAACCGCTTCAATAACTGCTTCTTGGGATTGGGAACGGCCCAGCCAACTCAGCACTTTGGGATATGGATGACTTCTCGCGCTGCCACCTGGAATAACTGAATAGCTTGAGGGAGAGGCATGGAGGCCAGCGCGGAGGGTGAGGCGCATGATAGGAATGGAGGCACCGGGTTAAAAGGGTATATGGGAGAAGTGACGAGATGAGAGGAAGATGACGGAGGACATCAGATGGAGAAAAGGGGGGAAGAAGACGGGAGGATTCACCTTCGGTGAGAGGCTGACTTGGAAAGGAACGGGACATGAGGAAAGCAGTGAGTGGATGGTGGGAAGAAGGGAGAACCACGTGGATCAAAAGGATGAGGTGGACGAGTGACACGCGACAGCGGGAGAAAGGATGATGAGACGAGGGAAAGGCCATCTGGAGGTGTGAGAGGGAGGTGAATGGTGACACATGGCGGCGAGGGAAAGGCGGGCAGAAAGATGACATGGCAGGAGGCGGGCCCATGCGGATTAAAGACATGGCAGCTGAGAAGG
>JZKD02S0246264.1:291786-308734 GCA_000966675.3 Picea glauca
ACTTCAAATTCCAGCTTGTATGACAGTGATATGGTTTCCTGAGAAGGAGATTTGAATACCACTCCGGCACCTGCACCTATATTGGAAGAAGCTCCATCAAAGAACATCTTCCAAATAGAGGTGGCTGGAGGAGGCATCCCCTGCTCAAGACTGAGCTACTTTCTGATCTACAAAGGGGTCTCAGGCTCATCAGTGACCTGTAGCAAGCTAGATCCTAAGTCGGTGTCCAAGGCATAGATGGGATGATTAGTAGGGTTTGCTTCATCACTGACTATGTAGGCTAGCTGGGCTTCTCTGTACAATATCCTATGTTCCCCCCCAAAGACCGGGATAGTGGCATACGTGAGATCCATCTGTAACGTCCCTCCAAGTCTCTTAATCCAAGACCTCGACAACAGCATGCCAAACTTGGGGGGAACATCAGCTACCACTATATCCATGACCATACTTTTCATGGGCAGCTGAAACAGGGAAACTATCAGGTCCTTGATGACTCCCAAACACTGTGCCCTCCTGGAGTCAAAGGAATAGAGGTCATGATAGGCTCTAGTGACTTCTAATCCCAACTCTTCCATGACAGCTTTAGGCATGAGGTTGTGGGAGGCCCCTGAATCCATTAAGCAATTATGCAGCATCTTGTCATGTATGTTCAGGGAGGTGTAGAAGGGAGGGGATGAATCATCTCTGTCTTCTACCATGGGACCTAGAACCACTGCAGGCCTTTCATCTTGGAGGTTTATGCAGTCTGTGAAAGGGCCAGAGGCTTCAGATTTCAACAGGTCGGAGAAATGTTTTTTGAATTCCCCATGTTTGATTAACTCAGTGAGGGGCACAGGGATTCTGATCTTTTGAATTTCATGCTCGAAATTAAAGGAAGATATGAGCTTTGGAATTTCTCTAATCTCAGGAGCACGATTTTGAATGATAGGGGAGAGAGGTTGGGCCTTCTTACCTCTGTGGTTGTCTGCTGCCTCGTCAGCAGGCTTCTCTGCTCTAGTGGATGACTCAGGAACATCAGGGGCTGCTGCCCGCTTGTCTGATCTTAGGTTATACCTGCCCCGGCCACCGCCAGCTTTGTCTGCTCTGCTTAGTTCATTGAGCTGACCATACATGAGAGACTCTTCATATGTTGATTTGGTCAGATGAGGGAAAGGGGGAGTGACCTCTAAACTGTGAATCTTTGGCTCAGGTTCGTCCACTTCCCCTTGTTCTTCATCAGCCATGAAATTGTTCTGGAAGGGAGCCTGAATTCTTTGGTCATCTCTGTCTCTTTCCTTCTCTTTGTGCATAGTTGGAGGAGCAAAATTGTTTGGTCTTCTGAAACCTCCTTTATTTTCGGTGTTCTAAGGGCCCTTATACATCTGCCTTCTTTCCACCTTCAATCTTTCCACTTCTTCTTTAATAAAGTTCATTACTTGTGCTAGCTCGCTTACTTGAGGGTGGGACAATGATGGGCCAGAGATGTTAGAGTCAGAAGTCGAGGCTTCCGATTTTCCTTTTCTTCTATCTGTGTTGGCCTTGTTCCTCAGTTTGTCTACTGCTAATATATTAGATTCCACCTCTATAGCTGCATCTTGCATTTGAGCTAAAGAGGTGGCTCTCCTTTCTCTTAATACGAGACAAAAATCAGGGTCAAATGCACTATCATATGAAATTTGAGCAGAGGCTTCGGAAGGTTTTATCTCTGCAGGAATCTTGTTATACATCTTATTGAATCTTTTGGAGAAGTCAGAGACTGACTCCCCTTCCTGCTTCTTCAGGGACCCAAACTCAGTCATGTAATATATGTAGTCTTTTCTATCCCCCCACTGTCTCAAGAAAACATTATCCAGAGCCTCAATCCCAGCTATGGATCCTGGGGCCAATCCCCTGAACCACTTCCTAACTTCACCATCCAGGCTCTGGACGAAGACTCTCATCCAGACATCTTCATTCTCAATATTCAGGTTTTCTGCATAGCTGTAAAAGGTAGCCAGGTGCTCTTCAGCAGTGACATCTCCCTCACCACTGAACTTGGGCATGTATTTCAAATAGTCTCCAGCAGGGAGAGGGTTCAAAGGCTGAGGAAGAATCAAAGGAGCATATCTAGCTGCGGCTATGGCATCTATCCTGTTCGGAGGGGGATTAAAACCAACCATAGGGATGTTGAGTGGAGGAGGACTAGGAGGATATGGAGTGTGAACAGGTGAGGAATGAAAAGAGGTCCTCACAGGAGATGACGGGGAAAACAGAGAGAAGTCTAAGGGACCCGAGTGTGCAGGTGTTTTTCTCTGTGCAACAGTAGTAATCAAAGGAGGAGTAGTAAAACCTCCTAAGGGGGGAGTGACAAGGATCTCTCCCTCTGATACTAAACCAGGAGGGGAAAACTCAGCAGGAACACTCCCAAAGTTCATAAAATGGGAAACTTCAGAGGAAGGACGACTAGGAAACTGAGAATCTGAAAATGGAGTTCTCACAGAAGGGGAGGGCGTATTACCTTTTTCGTTGACATAAACTTCTTTTGCAGCTCCCTTTCCCTTTCTGCGCACCGCTTCCAAGTCTGCTTCTGGAGTGGCCAAAGGCAAATGTGGATTTGACCTTGTATGTCTGCCTCTCGAAGCCACAGCTGATAGTACAGGTTCTCCCCAGCGGAGTCGTCACAGTGGAGTCGCCAGGTGCACAGCAGCAATCTTCAAGTTCTGATATCTGATGCACCTTCAGAAATCAGTTAGTCGTTGTCGTTCTGCCCAGGGAAAATCTTCAACTTCGTCCCCGACAACGGTGCCAGAAATGTTGGAGCCGGAGGTCACTCCTGGATTACTTGCAGGAGCAGAGCCCGACGCCCATTAGTTTAATGTCACGATTTGTTTAAAAGGGTGATCAAATGGAGGAAAACTCAAAACAGCATCGTGTCAACTTAGAAACCAGACCAGTCATGCATGAACGAGTGAGGTCCTGATAAACTTCAAATAGTGAGTCATAGTAAAGGGTGAGCAGGTGGAAGACTTATGCAAGAAGAGTGTAAAGGTCTATAATAAACTTCAGGTTCATCACAGACTGGAGAGGAATGTATTCAAACGCAAAACCCTTTTACATTCAAACACAGAGAACCGAAGAGTACAAAAATGCCATGACAAATCCTTTATCATAACATAACTGCAACAATCCACGTGAATCATTCACTGTGAACACTTCGGCATGAGATGAAACAAAAATGGAAGAAAGGAGAACTGTTTGTTATAAACCAAGAAGTCTCAAACACAGAGGCATAACCAGGAAACCAGAATGTCGCTGAAACTTTACAGTCAGGAGCTTCGCTCTACCATCGATAGATACAAAATTGACAAAAATGCCTACATATACTCAAAACAACAACAACAACAAGATCGAGACGTAGCATTGAAAGCTTTGCGTCTGCATGGCTTCTGACAACACGGAGCTGCAATCTTTGAATGGTCGTGCAACTTATGGCAGACGCGATTAGTTTTATGAAAGTTTATTCGGCGAATCGTCGTGCCTTTAATTAATTGCAGGACGTCCCCATAATGGTGGAGACGATGTCTAACCACCACCAACCGCTTCAATAACTGCTTCTTGGGATTGGGAATGGCCCAGCCAACTCAGCACTTCGGGATATGGACGACTTCTCGTGCTGCCACCTAGAATAACTGAATAGCTTGAGGGACAGGCATGGAGGCCAGCGCGGAGGGTGAGGTGCATGACAGGAATGGAGGTGTCGGGTTAAAAGGGTATATGGGAAAAGTGACGAGATGAGAGGAAGATGACGGAGGACATCAGATGGAGAAAAGGGGGGAAGAAGACGGGAGGATTCACCTTCGGTGAGAGGTTGACTTGGAAAGGAACGAGACACGAGGCAAGTAGCGAGTGGATGGTGGGAAGAAGGGAGAACCACGTGGATCAAAAGGATGAGGTGGACGAGTGACATGCGGCAGCGGGAGAAAGGATGACGAGACGAGGGAAAGGCCATCTGGAGGTGTGAGAGGGAGGTGAATGGTGACACATGGAGGCGAGGGAAAGGTGGGCAGAAAGATGACATGGCGGGAGGCAGGCCCATGCGGATTAAAGACAGGGCAGCTGAGAAGGTCGGGGCTATACCTGAGCCATTGATCTGGGCTCCTTGATCATGGCCGTCGGAAACTACATCTACGATTCCGGACCCCCCCCCCCTCCGCTTAAAGGTAGAAGGGCGGGGGGGGTCCGGAATGGTCTTCATCGCCGTTGATCTGGGCGCGCTCGTCTGGACCGTTGGAGAGGTGCGCCCCCGATTTTGGACCCCCCCCCTTGCTTAAAGATCGAAAGGCAAGGGGGTTCTGGAATCCAATATGCATCGTCGATTTGGGCGTGCAAATCTGGACTGCCCAGTCTTGCTTGTTGCTTACCACGGACGCGTTATTGCCCAAAAATTTGGACAAGTGGGTTTTTTACCCCTTCTTTTGTGTTCTACCCCCCTATACAAGAAATATCGCTAACAGTTGGTTATAGAGGGACACATGTCTGCAGATCAATGGTTATCCATAAATCTGGCTGTCCGAAAAAATGGAAGTTTGGTTGTAGAAGCGTGCATGTTTCCCAAAGATCTGAAAGCTAGAGAAGATCATGGTCATTGGTGTCAGAGCCACATGTCAGTAGATTTTGTGTGGTTCATTAGTCCAACAGTTTGGGGAAATGGAGGTGTAAAGAGTTTTGAATCGATAACTCTCAAAGGCTTGAAGTCTGAAGTAGATCTTGACCCTTGGTTGAGATGGGCACGTGGATAGTGGATCCAGGCTTCACCACTTCAGCAGTCAGAGGTTTTGGAGTGTTGTATTGCGGAGATCCCCGAAGGCCCGAAGCTTGAAAAATATTCAGGCCATCCATTTGCAAGGACATGTGGACTGTGAATCATAACTCCTCTCCATTTCAGAGTTCGATGATCTGAGGAGTTGTGTGTGTTAATAAAGAACTCCCGAGGCCTAGAGTCCTAGAGAGGATCATAGTCGTCGGTCGCTGGAGATGTGTGGACCGTTGATATGCGATCCCTTCGGAGGTTCACCAATTCGACGTTCAAAAATATTGGAAGTTGTTGTAGTCAGAACTCACGAAGCTCGAAGCTCTGGAGTTCCTGTAGACTGTTGATTCAGGGTATGGTTTGTGGACTATAGATCCCATATCTATTTGGAGGTTCACGTATTCGGACTTCATAGGGATTAGAGTGTAATGTGGTGAAAACCTCTGAAGATGGAAGCTCTAAAGTCTTGAATTCTCTTGCATATTGAAAGCTAGCCCACGGAATCTGGCCCGAGGTCATGTGGAAGACTCCACTGGAGTGTTAACACCCTCACGAACTTGATTTTACGTGTGGGGGAAATGGAAAAGGCTCATGGAGAAGCATTTCGAGGGCTCGGTAGGGGCCCAAGAGCTAATTCAGCTCCTTGATATAGCGATCCTTAGACCGAGAGGTCGCATGAACCCATAGGAGTGGTGGGGGTTTGCATCATATGTATCAGATCATTGAAATTGTCTGCAGACAATAGGAAAAGAAACAGATTTATTTGATATAATCAAGTGGTATAAAAAGAAGGAAATAATCTCTAAAAGGATAAGAAAATTTAGAATCAGGCCACCAAGAAGACTCAGAGAGAGACCTGTGGTCAATGCAGCCATGGGAGAGGAAATGAGATAACTCCATGCAACATTAGATGCCATGGAGATAGCGCAGAGAAGAGCACCTGAAGTTGGTGACGTCGATGAAGTTTAAAGTGAAGATGTAGAAGTAGAGGAAGTTGTAGAAGAACAAACAACAAAGGAGAGATTGATGAGAGTTGCTGTCAGGATGGGAACCAAAGAAAAAATGGAAGTCCCAATGTACGAAGGTAATTTAAATGTAGAATAAATTCTTCACCATATAAGTGCTTTAGATAATTACTTTGACTATGAGGAGATTGATGATTAGAAGAAGGTAAAGCATGTAGTGACCATACTGAAGGGACATGCATCTTTATGGTGGGATGAATTGCAAGCTGACAAAAGGATCAAAGGTAAGTCTAAAATAAAGAATTGAGATAGAATGGTAGCTAAGTTGAAAGATAAATTCATACCAAAGGATTACCAGTTGAATATGTTTAGAAAAGTTGAAAAATATGAGACAAAAAGGTTTGTTGGTGAAGGAGTACACTGAAGAATTTTACAAGTTGAACATAAGAGCAAGACATAGGGAGAATGATGAAGAAAAGGTTGTTAGGTACATAAATGGATTGAGATATGAGATCCAAGATGATATTAGCATGATGAAAAGGAGGACTATGCAGGATTCTTATCAGAGGGCACTAAAAGCATAGGAGAACTTGGCCAGGAAACAAAGTCAATAGAACAGAGGAAAGAGTCCTAACAGAGGAAGAGGCACTGTTAGAGAAAAGTTCCAGAAACCCAAAGGAGAAGCTAGAAAATATCATAGTCAGATAGAAAGAGGACTAAGTTCTAGAGGAGGACACTATGGAGGAAGAAAATCTTTTCTCAGAAGTAGAGGGAGAGGTAGAGGAGGAGAAGTGAAATGTTATGCTTATGGAAAAACATGACGCATGTCTTGGGAATGTCCTGAGAAGAAGAATGTAGGAGGTGGAGAAGCTCACATTTCTTAAGCGCAGAAGAGGAATGTGGAGAAAGAGATGAAGGCAAAAGCAATGGAAGAAGGAATATCACTCATGATGAGGAAAGTTCTCATGAAGCCAGAGAAAGAGGTAAGAGAACCAGTCTAGAGAAACAGTTTGTTCAGAACTGCTTGCAAGACCAGAGACAAGGTATGCAAGGTGATCATAGACAGTGGGATCATTGATAACTTGGTATCCATAGAAATGGTGTAAAAGTTGAAGCTAGAAATGACTGCACATCTAAATCTGTACAAGGTGTCGTGGTTGCAAAAAGCACATCAAGTCATGGTAAGTCGACAGTGTAAAGTTGAGATTAAAAAAGGTGGTTATAAGGATGACAGTTTATGTGATGTTATACGTATGGATGTTTTTCATGTTCTATTGGGAAGACCATGGAAATATGACAGGAATGTCATACATGATGGGAGAAAGAACACTTATACCCTTGATAAGAATGGGTGTAAGCATATTTTGTTTCCAATAGAAGATAAAGGACCAAATAAGAAGCTAGTCCTAGTATACTTCTCATGAGTGGGAAGGAACTCTTGAAATAAGTCAAGAGAGACCAAAAAATACAGTTTTCTATTGTAGGTAAGCCAAGAGTCATCCTTACAAGCACTTATATGGATGATATTCCTATGGAAGTCTAGGAGTTATTGGATGAGTTTGTTGATATTGTGGTGGATGAGTTACCTCACACTTTACCACCCATCAAGATTATCAGTCATCACATTGACCTTATTCCAGGAGAAAGTTTGTCAAACAAAGCAACATATAGGTTGACACCTCAAGAGAATTAAGAGGTCAAGGATCAATTCTAAGAGTTGTTGGATAAGGGTTTGATTAGGGAAAGTTTGAGCCTGTGCGTAGTACCAACTGTGTTGTGTCCGAAGAAAGATGGAGGTTGGAGAATGCACACATATTCTAGAGCCATAAACAAGATAACCATTAGGTATAGATTTCCTTTACGTAGAATGGATGATTTGATGGATTGCTCGAGTGGAGATAATTATTTTTCCAAAATAGACATGAATAGTAGTTACTGTTTGGTCTAAAATGCGGATGCAAATTAAAGTTTCATTTACTATCAATCTGGGTAAGTAAACTTCGAGGATCATCCAATATATATGGACTTAGAGACAAACTAGACTAAGCTAGGTGAAGAAATGCCAAAGCTCCCTTACAGGAGGTTTTTCATTGGGATCTCCAGCATCTATTTAGTCATTTAACAAAATGAAATCTAAAAATTAAAAGACATTGTGATAAGTGTAACAAATATTAAAGCTCCCTTACAGGAGACTGCTCATTAATATTTCTAATCATCTTAATCAACGAAACCTAATTCTGATTGATTGCATGAAATATTAAAGCTCTCTTACAAGAGTCTATTCATTTATATCTCAAGCATATAAATCAGAAACTTAAACTAATGAAATCAAACATTAAATAACAAATCAGGTTCAGTGAAGGAAACATTAATACTTTCTTACGAAAGGTCATTCGTTAATATTCCAAACATATGAACCTAATAATTTAATCTAATGAAATTCACAAACAAACATAAAATAAAAGACTACTAAAATAAAAGTGTACTTGCTAGGCAATGGGGATCCTTCCAAGGATTCACAAGCACACCAAAAGAAAAGTCAAATGTAGGGGATCAAAGAAACTTCGTTTTATTCATCATCAATTGCAAATTGCAATTATAACCATTACAATGATTCTCAAATCTAACTTCTCATTACCAACCTATAAGATACTAAGATTACAAAAATGAAGACTAAGATTAAGATTACAAATGAAGGAGATAACACTCCTATTTATACAAAAGCTATGATAACAAACTCATAAATGTAAATCCACTATTCCCTCCTTTGACCCACGTATTTCTCAACCAATGGTGACACATAAACCTATCCTCCATGATCTCCTCCATGAGGTCCATGATCTCCTCAAATTCGAATTTGAACATAGAGTGCTACATAAGGGTGCCTAGGAAGCTTCTTTTGTACCTACACATGTCAACAAACTCATTCTAATTGTTAGGTATAAGTATAAGCATATTATTTTCTAAAGTTTAACCACAATTCCACTTTAAAATGTTAAGAATTAATAAACTTTGCAAAAGCATAGTTATAACCCAATGATGAGGTAAATGTAATGATGTGGAGGTGGAATGAAGGTGACGTGAAGGTAATATGGAAGTAATGTGAAGGTATTGGTGAATAATGGAGTGAGAATAGGGACTATTTTGAGGCCCAACAATTACCATCAGATAAGGATGAGAGAGGGAGATGAATGGAAGAAAACATTCAAAACAAATGAAGGGTTATATGAGTGGTTTGTTATGCCATTTGGATTAACAAATGATTTGAGTATGTTTATCAAATTGATTAATGAAGTACTCAAAGATTTCATTGGTAAGTTTGTGATTGTTTATTTAGATGACATTCTAGTTTTCCGTAAGACTGAAGAGGATCATTTGGGACATTTGAAGATGGTGTTGAGGAGGTTGTAGCAGGAAAAGTTATTGATAAATTTGAGAAAATGTTCTTTTATGAAAACATAACTTATATATTTAGGATTTGTAATCTCTTAAAATGAGTTGAATATGGATAAATAAAAGGTGAGGGAAATAAGAGAATGGCCTTCTCCCAGAAGCATGTTTGAAGTAAGGATTTTTCATGGGTTGGCAAGTTTTTACAGGAAAATCATTAGGAATTTCAGCAGTATTTTTGCACCCATACTAGACACCATAAAGAAGAAGCATAAATCTTTTAATTGGGTAGAAGAAGTTGAGAAAGGATTAGAGTGTTGAAAGAAAAGATAACAGAACATCCTATTCCAGTTCTTCCAGAATTTAAGAAACTTTCCAAGTTAAATGTGATGCAAGTGGAGTAGCCATTGGTGTAGTTTTAAGTCAAGACAATAAACATGTTGCTTATTTCAGTAAGAAGTTGAATGATGTTAAGAAAACGTATTCAACCTATGAAAATGAATTTTATGTTGTAATTCAAGATTTGAAAAAGTGAAGGCATTATCTTATCCCGAAGGAGTTTGTCTTATATACTTACAATCAGGCTTTGCAGTTTATAACCAGACAAGAGAAGTTGAACTAGAGACGTGAAAAATGGGTAGAATTCATGCAGAATTTTACTTTTGTTACTAGGCACATTAGTGGTAGTGCTAAGAACGTTGCACATGCTTTGAGTAGGAATTTCAAGTGGAGACCTTTGGATTTGAACACCTCAAGGAGTTGTATCAAGAAGACCCAAACTTCAAATAATCTTATGAAGCATGTGAGAACCCTTTGCTAAGGGACATAAATCAATGGATGGAGTATCTGATCCAAGAATCACTGTTATTCAAAGGTAGTCGGTTATGTATCCCGAAATGCTCAATGAGAGATAAATTGTCGAAGGATAAAAATAGTGGAGGATTGGCTGGACATTTCAGCCATGATAAAACATATGCACAACTTAATTATTCATAATATTGGAAAAGCATGAGGGCTGATGTGAAAACATTTGTGGAAGGATGTAAAATCTACTAATATGCTAAAGGTAAGCAACAAAACATTGTATTGTATCAACCATTGCCTATTCCATATAGGCCATGGGATGTTATAAGTATGGATTTTGTTCTGGGATTTCCAAAAACCCAGAGAGGAATTGATTCTATCTTTATGGTGGTTGAAATATTTTCAAAAATGGCACATTTTATACCATGTAAGAAAACCAATGATGCTACCCACATAGATATTTTTTTTTAAGGAGATTGTGAGATAGCATGAGTTTCCTAGAACTATAGTTTCAGACAGAGACACCAAATTTGTGGGACACTTTTGGAGGACTTTGTGGAGAATATTGGGAACAAATTTTTCTTTTAGTTCGGCGTATCATCCTCAAACAGATGGATAGACTGAGGTAGTGAACTGAAGTTTAGGAAACCTGTTAAGGATTTTCGTCACTGAGCATAAGAGTCAGTGGGATCAAACTATGCCCCAAGCAGAATTTGCATATAATGACTCACCTAATATGAGTACTGGTAAAATTCCATTCCAAATAGTATATGGGATGCATCCAATAGGAATTTTAGAGTTGAGAGAATTGGGATGAGATAAATTTTGAAGTGCAGGAGCAGAAGACTTTGCTGTAGAGATGCAGAAGTTGCATGATCGAATCAAGGGACAACTACAAGAGAAAAGCCAAAAATACAAAAACAAAGTAGACCAGAGAAGAAGAGAATTTAATTTTGAAATTGGAGATCACGTCTTAGCACACCCAAGGAAGGAATGATTTCCAAAAGGGAAATACAACAAGCTGAAGATGAAAAAGATAGGACCTTGTAAGATCCTCAGAAAATTTTCTACAAATGCTCATGAGATTTAATTGCCATAGGACATTGGAATATCTCCAATATTCAATGTAGAAAACTTATACCCTTACAGAATGGATGACACAGAAGGGATAGATGATCAGGAGAAGATTTAGTGGAAGAAACAGATGCCTATTGCAGAGAAGCCACAGATAGAGAAGATTATGAATCTGAGGATTGCTAAGAAGACTAGGAGGAAAGTTTATTATGAGTATCTAGTTAAGTGGAAAGATCATCCAACAAAAGATGTCAGTTGGATAACTCAAACCGATATCCAGAAGCATGGAAAGAGTTGTAATAGATTCAATATATCAGGAGAGATAGTGTTAATTGTGTAGAGCGATTGCAAGGAGTGCATGCATACTCAATGGATTATATAAGCTCAAGAAGACCCGTGCGGCATGCACAGGTCCAACACTTAGTCAAGTGTTGAAAGACTCTCAAGGAAGACGAGCGCAAGGAGTGTGCAGGAGGAATTTCCAAAAATATTCAATTTTCAAGAAGAGAAGCACAAGGCGTGCATCAGAGGTATGAATCACTTAGAAAGATAAAGGTCAGGAGAAATAGCGGGAAAACATCCTTGGAGGAAGGTTTCAATTGGCTTGGAGGTTGAGTGGACAAGATCCACTCGAGGAGGAGTCAGATCTTTCCTAGCCGTCAGATATGGGAAAGAAACGCGGGTTTTGACCCTTGAATTTCTTCGGACTTCGTGAGTTCGGCGATTTTTGTGCATTCAATGTAAAGGAGACAAGTATCCCGAAGTCCCGAAGCCCAAAGAAAATATGGGTCATTGGTTGTAGAGGGAGACGTGTCCATAGATCAATGGTTATTCAGAAGTCTGACTGTCCGATGAAATCAAAGTGTGGTTGTAGAAGCGTGCAAATTTCCTGAAGCTCCGAAGGCCAGAGCAGATCCTGTTCATTGGATTCAGATACTCATGTCAGCATATTGTTGGTGGTTCGGTAGTTTGTCAGTTAGGGGGAATGAAGGTGTAAATATTTTTGAGTCGAGAACTCTTGAAGGCCTGAAGGTCGGAGTATATCTAAACCGTTGGTTGAGAGGGGCACGTGGATAGTGGATATATCCTTCACCACTTTGGCATTTAGAGGTTTTGGAGTGTTGTATTAAGGAGATCCCGAAGACCCGAAGCCCGAAACAGATCCAGGTCGTCCATTTGCAAGGACACATGGACCGCAGATCATAAATCCTTGCCACTTCAGATTTCGACGATCTAGGGAGTTATGTGTGTTAATATCTCAAAACTCCCAAAGCCTGAAGTTCTAGAGAGGATCATAGTCGTCGGTCGCTGGAGAGGTGTGGATCGTTGATCTTAGAGCCCTCTAGAGGTTTGTCAATTTGGCATTCGGAAATATTGGAAGTTGTTGCAGTCAGAACTCTCGAAGCCCAGAGCTTCGGAGTTTATGTAGACCGTTGATTCAAGGCACGGGACCACGGGTTGTGGAATGTTGAACTCGTATTTGTTCATAGGTTCATGTATTCAGACTTCAGAGGGATTAGAGTGTAATGTGGTGAAAACCTCTAAAGCCTGAAGCTCAAAAGTCTTGAATTCTCCCGCCTAGTGAAAGCTAGCCCATGGAATCTAGTCTGAGGTCACGTGGAAGACTCCACTAGAGTGTTAATACCCTCATGAACTTGATTTTACATGTGGGGAAAAAGGAAAAGGCCCGTGGAGAAGCATTTTGAGGGCTCAGTGGGGGCCAGAGAGTTAATTCAGTGCCTTGGTAAAATGATCCTTAGACCGGGAGGTCGCGTGAACCCATAGGAGTGGTGGGGTTTGCATCACATTTCTTTCATATCACAACAATAATTTCATTAATAGGAAGGATCTAATAGGAATCATACCATTGATTCTTCTTAATTCCATTAGACCCATCTCCAATCACGTGCAAATTTAGAATAGGGTACAAAATGACAAACAACCTTCTCTCCATTGTTGAATACACTAGTGCTAACCAAAGTACTATTGGATGAAAAGGTGCCAAATAAACACCAAGCATTACTTGTGATTTTCAATAGCCTTACATATTTGGTAGTGATTCAATAGAATTAACCTAGCAGACGTGGGTGAGTGCTTCAACATCTGGATCATTTCCGCAATATCCATTTAGGAGGCATAGTTACACGAAGGATCAAAGTATGTGCGATAAAACATGATCACTATATTTTTGAAGGGTGTGGTCATATGGATGGAGAATACGACCTCCATTCCCAACCACAAACTCCCATGAACCATGCTTCATAGTCGTATGAGCACTAACTCTAGACAGGAAAAAAACAAGATCACAACTATCACCTCCCAATCCAAAACTAGATGCCATGTAATGTGTTATCTATAATCAATGTTATTTCCAGGTGGATTTCATCTTAATTAATATCCCTGATTCCCAAGTTTCAACTTAATTATGCTAATCCCACATTCCCAACTTCTTTACACAAACTACATTGGTTCAATACATTTTTGTTTATATTAATTAAGATTCCTTATATTTATTCATGGCGCTTCAATATACTTTTAATCAATACCTTTTATAATTTGCATGTTCAAATATTAGATCCAAGAAGTTGAATTTAATTGCAAATTTCTAGAGAACTCTTCCATGCCTCTCTTTGAATTGATTGCCACATTTACATTTATAAAGTTTTTTTTTGCAAGCAAGGAGTGCTTGCTTATGCTTGCAATCATTTCTTTGTTCTTCATATATAAAATATATACAATGGTTCGATTGCATACATAACATTTCATTTTCATTCATCAAATTATTCCTAGTGGAATGACTACATACATTACATTCATTTTCAGTCCTTTAGACACATTCTACAGATGATGCAACCTCTATGATGTAATGAAAATATATGCAATTGTTTGATTGCATACATAATATTTCATTTCCAGTCATCAAATAATTTCCAAATCCCACAGAAACGATGACATACATTGCATTCATTTTCAATCCTTATCGTGTCATGAGACACATTCTACAATGCAACTTTTATTTGAATCCTTGTCTCGTCAAGAGACATTCTACAATGCAATTTTTATGTAATGAAAATATGTGTGGTATGAAACTTGTATGTAATGAAAATATATGCAGTGGTTCAACTGCATACATAACATTTCATTTCGAGTCATCGAATTATTTCCGGTGGAACGACTGCATACATTACATTTATTTTCATTCATCAAATTATTTCTAATGGAACGACCACATACATTATATTCATTTTCAGTCCTCAATTTATTTACATGATTCAGTCCAACATCACATCAATGGACACATTATTCAGTCCAATATTAACATATTGTTTGGTGTCACAAATCCTAGTTTAAAAATATTTTATCTTAAACCCGTACCTCGCCTTCAAACCTTACGCGTTGCTAATTTTTCTTGGGGGGGGGGGAATATACTACCAAGAAATGAACAAATATCATACCAACAAAACAAATCATGTTCAACTGTTAATTCATGAGATTTCGTATTTGGGGATTGCAAGTACAATTCTCATGGAATTGTTATGTCTAAGTAAAACTTAACATGGAATAATGATATATTCATGTTGTAGTCTAAATAGATGTACACATATTATGAAAGTCCAATGCAAAAGGTGGATTATATCGCATAAAATATTCATATATGAACTACACTTCATACTTTAGGATGTATGGTATTTGAAATTAGTGTTTAAAAGCTATGCACAAACATGGAAGTCCTGAACCGTTGCACTTGTCCCCCTATAGCCAAATGTGTGTCCTCACGGTTGAGTCTACCTTGACTCAATCCCAAAGGGATAATACAATGTTGCCACTTTTGGGAACTTACGAGGTTGTTGAATTAGGAGATAGAGATGGTTATGTGCCGGTGTTTCAATTTTATATCTAGTTTAGTTTAATGGATTTTGTTTTTTCAAATATTTGGGCCATACTCATAATATTAGGTTCACATATTAGGTGCATTTCATGATTTGATATAAGTCATCAATTGAATATAGACTACTATGTCATATTTTTGTTGTATGATTATTCAATTTTAGATTTCTGAAGGTTTTGTTATTCCCACGTCTAAACGACAATCAAATTAATTTCCCTTGAAGAAAATAGTTTGCGTACCAATAAAGTTGGCATTGCATTTTACATCAATTAAAAAGTTACAAATCTAAATCCAAAAGAGAGGAAAGTAGCGAGTCATGATGACCATTTCTAGTCAAAACAAGAATTGTATTTGTTAAAGCAGATCTTTGATTTTGTTGGAACACATCCTTAATTTTGTTTTTTTGAAAGAAAACTTATTATGGAAACTCTTTGGTTTTGTTGGAACACATCTTTAATCATTTTGTTTTGTTGTAAGAAATATCACTTAGTTGTGATTCCTTTTATCTTTCAATATAAAGAGAGTATATTAAAAAAATCCATAGTTTGTAAGAGACACGTAAATTTTCCTTACCGTGCCATGTTTGACACATAAATATATCTTACCATGCCATGATTTAAAGGAAATGCTTAAACACTCTTTGGTGGTTTTGGTCATATTTGTACATGTATAGCCAACGACTTTATATGTTAAAGGACACACATGGTCCATTAAATAGAGGTTTCTTTCAATGTAGTGTTAGAAACATATAAATTCAATGATTAACAAGGAACAATTATCAATCAAAATCAATGCCAAGGACTTAATTGCATAGATAATTGGACAATGCCAAGGACTTAATTGCATAGATAATTGGACTTCCTTTATCACTACAATGTTATCTATTTCTATTCATTTTCCCTTTTGTTGTATAATTGATAATTTTGTTTCATGTAACACTACAACTTTATTTATTTCTATTCATTTTTCTTAATGGTGTGTAATTTGAAACATGTTTCATCAAACTATGATGTCTTTGTTTCTGTTTTCTTCTAAGTGATATGCATCACATTATAAATAATAAACAAATGCAGTGTCTTTTCACCCAAAATTGTTCACAAATGATTCTTGTTTCATGTAAGTAGAACATAATTTTGATGTCGTAAAATACATAAAAGTAATTAAAACTAGAAAGACAAAAAGACAAATCCTCGAATTTGTTTTTATTAAATGGCATAATGTCATGTGAAACCCTTACCTTCTTCTAGTGCAATGTAATCTTCATACATGGGCTACCTGGTAGCAATGTCATTATTTACAAAAATGATAATAATATACTCTTTATGTGTGCCTTTCATAAGGCAAAGACTAAGATATTTTGTAGCTCATTCTTGTTATATCTATAAAATTATATATTTTATATTTACATTAATACAAATAAATACCTCTTATATTTTTAAGTGGAGATTATTGGGTAGAATTTCTAAGTTGTGGAAAAACCTAACAACAAATTTACAATAAAAGGTATCATCTCATTGTTCTCAAATATATCATATCATTGTTCTCATTAGATTGTGAGGTGAGAGAAAGAATAAAATTTTTATGATGGAGATGTATTAGCCACATGTGCATTGTAGATACTCCAATGCTTGTAATGTGATGAAAATTGTTGGTGTTAAAAGTTTAATGGTGGATTATGTAAACTCTCACGTACACTTGTTGCCTTCCGAACTTGCATATATCCACATGTTTCCTTCCACACCCACCACATATCCTCACAACTATTGAACTATCACTGCAACAGGTTCAATTAATTGACAATTATTTTCTAGGTAGCTTTAATAACCTAACAGAATTGACAATGATTTTCTTTGTGTCCTTTTGCTTAGAGATTACTGACTAGGCACACGGATATGCCAATTTTAGGTACATGATTTTTTTTTTTACTATTCTTTTTTATTGGTTCAAACCTTTACAACGCTATATCAATGGTAGTGGCTTCATGATCACTCATTTCTAGCCATGATTTTTCTACTTCTTCTTGACTTATTTAGTACATTAAACATGAAGAATTTTTAA
>JZKD02S0246264.1:319936-334355 GCA_000966675.3 Picea glauca
CATGAGCCAAATGAGCCAATGGAAACACATAATGATGTCCAAGAAAATGATGATGTGTCTGTTGAGAATGATGAATTTGGGATATATGACATTGTCAATTAGTTTTAGAATGCCCTTGAAGACAATGTTGGATTTTGCAAATTTTTAATGAGTTATAATTGTAATATTTTGACTTTCAGATCTTAAAATAAGAATAAATATGCATCTATTGTTGTTTTATGATGAATATGTTTTATTACTTTCTTTTTATTTTTCTTTTTATGTGATTTAATACGCTAGAAGAAAAGACATTAAATATTGTCAATTTTTACTATAAATCTATAAAAATATCATAAAAATGTTAATTTTAATTAATTTTTTTCCATTTTTTTGTTGAATTTTGTCCATAAAAATGCTTTATGTGACAAGTTATTTATAGTGGAAAGATTCCAAAATGTATAGGTTTTTTGTTATAAATTGCTTTGAAGTGTATATTTTTTCACTAGATATTTAAAAATAGTGTCATTCAGCTACAATTATTTGCTATGCATTGAATAAAAAATAAAGAGTGTGTTAAAACTACAAATTTACACTATATTTAAAAACTATGGCACCATGAATTAAATAATGAGAAATTATTGTATGAAAAATCTTAGTTTCAAAAACGTAAATCATATATAAGATTTTTAGTATCATTAAAAATTATAAAAAAAAAGATTGGTAAAAAAAAGATTTATAAAAAGTTGAAAATAGTTGGAAAACAAGCATTTAAAAAACAAAAACAAAAAATTGATTTAGGAAAATTTGAAAATAGTTCAAAAAACAAGCATTTTAGAAACAAAATGTGGATTCATTGAAGATAAGAAGATTTAAAATATCAAAAAACTACCTCAAAATGAAAAGGGATACTACCAGTAGCACCATTTTTAAAAATGTGGTAAAAAAATGGGACCCTTGAAAAAACGAGAACTCAGAAAAGTTCTCGTTAAGTTCGTAATATTGTTATTAATTAAAAAACTTTACTTTAATAATTCCTTGAACTAAAGTAATGTATCAAGGTAGAAGGATTTGAATGACTTCCACACATCTAGACACTTAGACCTATGCGGGAGTACCTGTCTAATGCTACAAACATCAATACTCCCTCTTAGTGAGGAGGTATTCTACACCAATCCATTATTGTCCCTGAAGAACACAAGCTTTCCTTTAACAAAGGGTTTGGTCAGAATGTCTATAACATGCTCATCTGTGGAAACATGTTGAATCTTGATTGCTCCCTTCTAGATCCTATATCAAATGAAGTGATCCCGGATCTCAATATGTTTGGACCTGCCATGGAGTATTGGATTATTAGAGAGTTTGATACAACTTTGATTATCACAATGTATCACCATAGGCTCCAACTCATAATCAAATAACCTTGTAAGCAATTTGAGAAGCCAAATGACTTCACAACTAGAGATACTCATTGCTATATACTCTGCCTCTATTGAAATGAGTGCTACAAAAGTTTTCTTCATACTGAACCATGCAATCATTATTGATCCCGAACTGAAGCAACACCTGAGGTTCTATTTCTATCCATTGCACTACCTACCCAATTTGATTTTGTATATCCCTACAACCTCACTCCATCACTTCCAAAGTATCTCAATCCATATTTCACTGTACCACTCAATTACCTGAGCATACTCTTTGCTACTATCCAATGCACCCACCTCGGCTCCACCATGAACTGACTCAAGGTATTCACATCAAAACATATATTTGGCCTAGTGTTGACCAAATACATCAAGGACTCTATCAACTACTTGTATATATTGGGATCCACTAACTCTGAATCTGAAGGGACAAACTTCTTCATATTGGTATCCATAGGTGTAGCCATTGGTATACATTCCTCCATCTTGAGTCTCCTCAGCATCTCTACTGTGTACTTCCCTTATCCAAGGAAGATCTCCCCCGATACTTTCCATACCTCTAACCCAAATAAATAATGCATCAATCCAAAGTCCTTCATCTCGAACTCAATATCCAAATATGCTTTGCACCCTACAATAATCTTCTGTACACCTGTGAGAAACAAATCATCCATGTACAATACTAAGATGAGTGCATTAGAACCAACAAGTATGAAGTACAAGATAGAATCTGCCTCACTCTTGGTAAAGCCCATACTTTGCAAGTATCCATGAATCCTAGAATACCATGCCCTCGATGCTTGATTGAGTCTGTATACGACTTTCTTAAGCCTGCAGACATGAGACTCCTTCCCATGTACCTTAATCCTTGAGGTTTCTCTATGTATACTTCCTCCTTCATGATCTCATTGAGGAAAGTTGTCTTCACATACATATGGTGAATATTCCACCTCATAACTGAAGCAATAGAAATGGAAGCTCAAACAGAAGAATACATGGTGATCGAACGAAATGTCTCCTCATAGTCCACTCCCTCTCTCTGGGAGAACCCTCTTGCCATGAAACTTACCTTGAACTTCTTGATGTTTCCATCTACAGAATGCTTGATATTGTAAAGCCACATGGAACTCAAAACTGACTTCCCCTCTGTCCTCGATGTTATTTCCCACACATCATTATTCACGATAGAGGTGTACTCCTCCACCATGGCATTCACCAAACTCATTGATCTGTTGCTTCTTCAAAATAGGAAGGCTCAACATCAATGATGTTACTCATAAGTGTCATATAGTTTGGAAACTTCCTCATAGGCTTACTATCCTTTAATGCACTCCTAAGAGCCTCACCAACAACCCTCAATGTCTGTAATATCAACCTAGGTCGCTTGAAAGAACTATAAGGGGATAACTCCTCTTCCCCACCTGAAGTCTGACTCTGTGAACTGGAATTTGTTGAGTGTTGCTCATCCTTTAGAGCTTGTTGCTCCTAATCCTCTATCACTACTGATGACTCCTAAGATTTCCCAGATGTCAATTTCTCCTCGAACTTAACATCTCTGCAAACAACTATTTTCTATTGTGCTAGTATGAAGATCCTATAAGCCTTTGAGGTCTCGTTGTACCCCATAAATATACCCTTCTTTACTGAAAGGTATAGCTTCATCCTCTTCTCCACGGGCACATGGATGTAGACTAGACAACCAAACATCCTCAAATGTCTTATCATTGGCTTCACTCCTAAGAATGCCTCCTTAGGATTCGTGTCCCCCAATATCCTGTGAGGAATCTTGTTCTGCACATATACTCACCTCTCCCCAAAGAACCATAGGAAATTCATGGTCATGTATCATATTCCTATTAGAATCGATTATGGACCAATTATTTCTCTTTGCAACCCCATTCTGTTTAAGGTTGTATGAGACTGTCAACTCCCTCTTGATCCCTACCTCCTTGCAGAAATCATTAAAGTCATTAGAGGTGTACTCTCCCCCATTATATGACCTCAATACCCCAATATTTTTTCTTATATGGCTCTCCACCTGAGCCTTGAACTCTTGGAACCAACTAAAGACCTCATCCTTGGTATTCATAAAGACGATCTAGGCTTTCCTAGAAAATTCATCAATGAACATCACATAGTATGATGCTTCCTGAACTGATTCTACTCACATCGACCCACTCATATTTGAATGAATAATATCCAATATCTCCTTGGACCTACTCTCGCTTCTTCAAAAATAATCCTTGGCATTATTTCCAAGTGCACACAGCCTACTGCTCAACATTGAACTCTAGAAGACCTGTAACAATCTCCCTTAGAATCAGAAATGCCTTGTAGTACAATTTTCCTAACCTCTTATGCCATAACTCGCATACTTTATCACTGTCATGTACCAAATACTGAACATGCTTTCCTCGCAATTTGCATAAAGTTCACTCTCTAACCCCAATGACCATTCAGTTGTGTTAGGGATAACTTTCTATGGATGTATGAGTGCCTTCCCTCTCTGAAAATTAATAGAAAAACTCATGTCCTCCATAGTTCAGATTGAGAGAAAGTCCTTCTTCAGTCCTGGTACATAAATCACATCCTGGGCACCAAATGAACCTCTTGACTCGAGCTAGAATGAAATAGTCCCCTCACCCTTTACTGCATACCTGGAATCATCACCAAGATCCACATTGATTGAGTCCATATCTGCCAAATAGTTGAATAACTCTCATTCTTCTTTCATATGATGAGATGCATCATTTTCCAAGTACCAATGCTCCTCGTAGCTGTGTTGGTAGAAAGGAAAGAAACTAGTGAGAAATATTTCTCAAACTTTGTTGAAAAATCATCTAGTTGTGTCTCTGGTGATGTTGTTGTTTTCTTCTTTCCTCCACCTTTCTTCTTTTTTCAGACATTGAGATGCATAATATCCATTCTTATGAAATGAGAAGCACTTGAGTTTACTCAAATCTTTCTTCTTCCCTGATTGTGATGTTCCTCCATCATTTCTACCCTTCTTGCTAGAACCCTTTCCTTTTCCCTTTCTTGTCTTACTGACAAGGGCCAAGTTTTCATCACTTCTTCACTACTTGCTTCCTTTGGAATCCTCCTCAGTCTCTTCCTGGATGCAATCATCCCAAAGCCTTTACCAATCTGGGAGTTTTTCTCGAGCGCAAAATCCATTGACAAATGGTTCCCAAGACTTGGGAAAACCATTCAATGCCACATTAACGTGCTCTACATCATCCAATTTATCCCCTATAGCTACAAGTTGATGATGTACCAGAGTGATCCTCATGAAGTAGTTCGTAACATTATCATCTATAGACATTTGTATAGATCTGAGTTTATTTCTTAAGACTAAATCTTCATATTCATGTTATCTCTATGGAATAATCCTACCAGGGCATCAAACATCTCATTAGTTTTCTTCTTCTCAAATAAGTGGGTAATTAGATGATCCTTTAGTACTCCAAGTTCAATTGTTGGGCTTTGATCTCCTTCTTCTAATGAGCTGCCAAATCTTGTGGATTTGTCAATGGAACAATTTCTTTGTCCATTATCTCCCAAAATTCATATTCCTTCAAAGCCAATGTAACCCTTGATTTCCAAGATAGGAATTTGGATGCTCCATCAAATATATATTAAACTCTCATACTTGTTGTTTCCATCCCTTAAACATGATAATCTTCTTGAAAATAACCTACTACTGAAACTAACCCTATACTGACATACACAGACTTGTAATCACCTGTCACTTCTAAAACCCACATATGTATGTGACTTTCCTTAAGAAAACTTGCATATGTACGTGACTTTCCTTACTACAACCAACATATAGCTTTGTATGACTGCAAACCCTAGTTTTGCTTCAATACAATTATTTCCCTCAAATCCAAACCCTATATCTTCAAATATTGGTTATAGATCTGTTAATATCTCCCTGAAGAACCGATAGATCTGTTATCAACTATTGTGGATCTGAAATTTGGCTTCCTCTCATAACTAGAGCTTTGATACCATGTTGAACTCATCTAATCTCATCCCTAGGTAAATTGTTATTTGATGATTTCCTTGTTGTAAATCAGATTAACAACAAACAAACAAAAAATCCAATTGCTAGAATAATAAACTCAAACAAATATAGCGGAAACAATATTGGAAACCAAAATCTCACACACAATACATAAATAGTTTTGGGTAGATACCCATAGAAAAAAATCCACAGGGAAAATCAATACTAAGATGATTTTATTAAGATAAAATCAGGGCTTCCATAAAAGGGATATGGCCCACTGAGAGAAATACAACTACAAACAAACTTGGAAAAGTCTACATTTCTATATATCCTTGAAGTAGCTTGTTTTTCAAGGTGTACTCACCTTTCCTTAAGAAAACCCATGTACATGTGTTCGTCTCCACTAAAACCCACGTACATGCACTCAAGGACTGTAACAAAAGCTTCGTATGAAACTCCTATTTCTAGTGGCTTCAATCGACTGAAACCCACTTGTAGTTCCCTCTATTTTCTCTTTTCCTTAACCTAATCTCTAAATGGAAGTTCTTCTCCACCTATCCAAGATCTCCTTGAGAAAAATTCCTTCTATACTCTCTTTGTCAAATCAAACAACCGACCTTCCTTCTTTACTCTATACTTGCTTTTATAATCGTGGGTTATGACCTAACCCTAATCTCCAAAGTGACTGATGGTTGAGATTACATCTCACCTCACTTGAGATCAATGGCTAAGATTTAAGTCACTAATTCTAATTAAATCATTTACTTAAATAAAACTCAACTAATTAATAAAAACACTTTATTTTAATAATTCATTAATTAAAGTATCGAGGTATAAGGCTTTGGACGAATTCCACACATCTATACACTTAGTTCTATGCGGAAGTACATGTCTGATGCTACAAACATCAACATAAGATGTACCACAAGTTGAAGATGTAGACATGGCTAGTTAAGCATACCATAAATTCATAGATCAACTAGAGGCCAAAGGCCATACCAGGTGAATAGCAAAAGGCTTATTTTTCTTTTTTTTTGAAGGAAGTACTTTTGAATGCATCTATAGCAACATTTAAATATTTTTCATCATATGTAGGTCCATATTTTATAGGTTCCTTTGTTTAGTTTCTATATGGACAGAAGTAGTTTGAAAGTAAAGGCTATGTGCTAGTTTGTTCATATTTTGTGGCAAAGGTATTGGAGCCTTTTTCATACAAACAAAGATATTTCAAACAACATGAGTTAACTTTATGCACTAAAGCAACATTGACAACTAGTATTTACAAGGAGGGTGTCAAGACAAAAGCACACAAGAGGAGAGATTATCAACTATATGAATGTAGATGTTCAAAGTGTTGGACTTTTATGTTAGTATATGCACAACCTTTGGTTTATATCACTCCAAGTTGTTTTGGCCCGTAATATTCTATGTCAGAACTTGGGCTTGGTAGCATTCCCAAGGTGGTAGTCTCAGTAGTAGCTATGTTTCCAAATTTCCTACTTAGAAAATTGAAACAAAATTTTCAGAAGATGATCATGGAGGAAAAAGAGAAAAGGATGAACGCTACATCCAAAATATTGAAAATTATGAGGATATTAAAATTGTATGGGCTTGGGAGGTGTGATTTCTTTGGAAGCTAGAAGTTTCAAGACAGTCAAAATGTAGTTGGCTACAAAAATATGCTTACACATTATCTATGACAACATTTTTTTTTGGGGTCACCAAGGCTTGTCTTTGTTGTGACTTTTGGTACATGTATTCTTACAGGAGTGCCTTTAATAGCAAGTAGAATTATTTCTGCACTTTCTAACTTCAAGATACTTTGGTGACCTATAGACAATCTTTCTTACTTAATCTCTATGATTTATCAAACTAAAGTGTCAATAGATCATACTGTGGCCTTCTTGCAAGAGGAGTTGGAACATGATGGAGTAAAAAAGGTATCTAAGGAATCAACTAACATAGAAATTTAAATCCATAAAGGCACATTTTCTTGGAATCCTAATTAATCTAGTCCAACTATAAGAGGTTTAATGTCCAAATAAAGAGGCATGAGGGTTGCAGTATGTGAAATTGTTGGTTTAGGAAAATCAATCCTTTTATCCTGCATATTAGGTGAAATACAAAAAACATAAGGCTTTGTTAGCTTAAGTGGTACCAAAGCATATTTTTCTCAATCTCCTTAGACACAAAGTGAGAAAATAAAAAACAATATCCTCTTTGGGAAGCAGATGGATAAAATCATGTACAATAGTGTACTCGCCCCCCTTTTATGATCCTGAGATGAATGCATGGTGGTCTTTGCATGTGGCTTCTAGGATGCATGAATGGCGCATGAAAAATTGTCTACATGCAACTATTGATATGCATGGATGATATATTTTGTATGTGATTCATAAAAAAAATCTAAAATAGAGTAGACATCATCTTCAATGAATGGAACAAAAAGTTGTGCAGATACCTGTGTAGAAGGATCTTCAAACTGAGAGGATTGATCTTCCAATGGATTTTCTACTTGCTTTATATTGTCAACCTTTTTCATGCAATCTTCCTTATTCCAAAATAGAACCTCCAATCTGGTCCAAAATTTGTTTGGAGTTGATTCTTGTGATTCATTATCTACTTGATGGAAAAGTTCAGGGGAAAAAAACATGCAGATACATCCTATGGCCATGTCTTGTCTATTTAGAAAGTAATTTTTCTCATCGGAAAATTGAGTCTCTACTTCCATTGCCATGTTTATTTGGTATAAGCCTCTACTTCTGAGAACAAGTAGGATCTTTGGATTCCACTCCAAATAGTTATGAGGCGTGAGAAGTATTGTCGGTGAGTAAAACACAGATTACATCTTTCCTATTTCTTTTTTTTGTCTTTGGTACTTGAAAAAGAGTGTTGGTGATGATCCTTGCTAGTGGCATGTGGGCTATGATACCATGTAGATTTTTTGAGATATCTACATAGAATATCTAGCTAACAATGAAACATGCACAGCTTGCAAACGGTGTGAAGAGAAGATGAAAATGAAGTAAAGAATGAAAGAATTTCTATTAAAAATATTCCACACTCAAAGAGTGAATAATTTACAATAGATATATGCTACATGAGTAACTAATGTGCCATTGTAGTGATCTAGAGAGATATAGACACTCACTGAAAGACACTGGAGTGAACTACCACCTAGTCCTAGTTAATTGATCCATGCAATCATCAATTAACTAAGTCACACGTGTGGAAGTGAGAGAAACACATGAAACTACTGGTGATAAAACCAAGGTTTCCATGCATGAGTGATTTCCACTATTCTAGCTGAGTGTAACTGAATCTGAATTGAAGAGGAATTCTCTATTTTGTAGGGGAATATTCTCTAGAGAGAATATTCTCATCTAAGGAAGTGTTCTCAACATTGGAATATCAAACTTAGGAAAATAATTATAGGTGAGTGTGTAATATCTCCGATAGTCCCCTGTTAGAAACTCCCTTCTGATTCTGGTTTGTTTCTTTGACATTAAGCAGCTCGTTATGCATTCTTATGAGATGCGTTCTTCTTTCACTAGTAGTATTTAAACCAACAATCAGTTTTTCAACAATCTACAGAAGTGTATATTTCGTGCACTAATGTCCTTTGATGCCACTCCAATTGGGCATACATTGAATAGGTTCAGTCAATGTTTATTGTTCTAACAAACTAAAACCTTTTCTTGCAAAATATATAGATGGAAATCCTCTGATTCTAGTGAGTCAATAAAAAAATATCTTTTGTTGGGTAGACATCAACTAATCTTAGTGCAGTGGACACATCAATTCCTTCTCAACTAGGAGCTTTGTATTTTGCATTTATATAACTCTTGGGGATCAATGAAATAATGTCTCAAGTTGCTTGGTAGGTCTTCATTGTGTTTATACCAGTGAATGCAACTTGTATATGGTATTAGGTATTCTATTGAGTCTGGATCTCTCAATAATAATGAATACAAACATTGCAAATTTTAATTTTCTTAGAGGAACATAAAGAGGAGATAGGAGTTTAATCTCTACCTCAAGTTTTAGTAAACAAATACCATAATCAATATGGAGGGGATGATGTAAAATGGATAGTCAAAGTTGCATGGGGATTCTATCATGGTTGAATTTTTATCTGCACATATTTGTTTCCTTGGTATTGGGATTTAACGATTATGAATAATATAATTTTTGTAAATCCTATGGCTTTCCATGCATGCAACAATATTGCATAGTGATAGATAGGGAATTGTCTCATTTGGATGGATTTTGTAAGGCTACAATCATACAACATTTTTCTCTAGAGTTAATTTTTGGAGCAACCACCATTACAAGTTTTGACTAGAAGTCTTCATTCATGGAGAGAAATCTTGAGTTGATTGATAAATATACTAGACTTAGTCACCACAATGTTGGCGGAAATGAGTGGCTTGGAGAGGATAATGCAATATTTACATATTCCTAGTGATCCATCATTGATCAGAGAAAATTCTAGACCAAATTCAAATTGTCCATATAGATGAACAATAGATCTAATTGATTTGCAAGTCAGAACTTACTACAAATAGACTATTTTTTTTAAATATTCAAAGCTAGTGATTTGCACGTTGATTCATTGTTTAGTCTAAAAACTTGTTTATTATGCAAACTCAATCCATACAATTAGGTGGGTTATGGACCCCATATTCCTCTTGTCTTATGGGGCCTTACATGCATTTTTTTCCTGGAGGGATAAAGTTGTAAGTTGTAGGGAGGACATGAAGTGGAAAATCTACTCTGATTCAATCCCTTTTCACATTATGGAACCAACAAGAGGAAGAATTGTCATCAATGGAGTAAACATCTCCACAATAGGCCTCCATGATCTAAGATCAAAATTAAGTATTATTCCGCAAGACCCAACAATGTTTGGTGGTACTTTAAGAAATAATGTAGTTCCTCTGTAAGACTATTCAGATGATGAGATTTTGAAGGTTTGTTTGTCTTCATATCCCACTTTGTACATATATAATTTTATCAATTTTAGTGCTAATTATTATTTCCTTGAAGAATATCAATACTGCTTAAGAGAATCTTGATTGGTTTTCTTGTTAATGGATATCAACTTTTCTTTTGGTTGTTCTTCATTGTTTGGAAAATGGTGCTAGCTTAGTGAATTTGTAGGAGAAAAAGAAAATAAACTTGATTCTTTGGGTTCATATCCTCATATATTGAACCATAAATCCACAAATCAAGAGTGGATAAAGAGAATAAGAATTCACATCTTGTGCGAAGAAGAAAGAGAGAAAGGCAGAGTAATCATGTCGATATATTGGTCTTCAATAGGTGTTGCATACAATGGCCTATAATACTAATGGCCCAAATAATATTTCAACTACTTCAAATAGGTAGTAATTCTTGGGTATCATGGGAAACTCCTGCGAAAGAAGATGAGAAGTTCCCTGTTAGAAACTTCATTCTCATTCTCATTTGTTGGTTTGACATTAAGAAGCTTACTATGCAATCTTATGAGATGTATTCTTCTTTCACTGGTAGGATTTAAAACTGACAGTCAATTTTTTAGCAATCTGCACAAGTGTATATTTCATGCACCAATGTCCTTTGATGAGACTCCAACTAGGCGTATACTAAATTGGGTCAGTTGATGTTTGTTTTTCTAACAGACTAAAACCTTTTCTTGCAAGAGATATAGATGGAGATCATCTGATTATAGTGAGTCAATAACAAACTCTTTTTTACTTGGAAAGCATTAACTTATCTGAGTGTAGTTGACACATTGTCTCCTTCTAGACTAGGAGCTTTGGTTTTGCATATATACAATTCTTGGGGATCATTGCAATCATGTATCAAGTTTCTTGGAAGTCTTCATTGTGTTTATACTAGTGACTACAACTTGTATATGGTATTAGGGTATTATATGGAGTCTGTATCTCTCAATAATAATGGTTATAAACATTGAAATTTTTTATTTTATGAGAGGAACATAAAGAGTAAACAATGTTACCAACTTGACGAGAACTATGACTTCAAAACGAGAACTCTATCCCTAAAAAATCATATTTTTGTCTCAAAAACACCAAAATCAACCCCTAAATTGAAAACTGGTGATACTAGTAGCACCTTTTTATTTTTCAGGATTGAAATTATGACCTTTTGCAACCTTGACATGTAATGTGTGTAACAAAAACCTTAAATTCAACTCTCGAATCGAAAATGTAACACACTCAACCCCCTGCATATATTTTTAAGGGATGGGGTATTAAATTTTCTCTTTTCCTCAATTGTCTCAAATCCTCATCTAGAGGCTACCATCGTCTTATGCTCATCAAGAGATTTCTAATGACTATAACAATGCTCAAAACTAAGCTTTGGATCACAAGTTATAGTCTCTCTAAAGTCTCTTGACTTTCAATTATTGAGTTCATCTCTAGTGCCATGTGGCAACCACATGGTTCCCCGTCACTTATGCCATCCAACATGGCATCTTCCACCTGACCTATCTGACTCCCTTGTCCATTGGTTCGAAGATTTATTTTTCATCGAAGTCCTCCCATCAGAGTTAGCATAGTTCTCACACCCACTCCACTCCCACAAAATCTCTCTGAATACAGATTCTTTGACAGATCTAACTGTTATAGCAAGATTTGCCACACCATTGCTATCTTGCATAGAGGGCCTTTTTCCATTTCCCTATGCAGACTTTTCATCCCTTTTTGATGAATCCAGAGCTAAAAATACATATTTTTCCACATATACGCACCCTATCTGCTATACAACATGCGTATACGCAGGCTACTCCACTACAGCCCACGTACATCGAGATTTGTTCCAGAAAATACAAAAATGAAGTCGGGTTTCCATCTCACAATAGGAGATCTTTGATCCTTGGCCTTCCACATACTGGAAACATTCTGACTCGACTCTTGAGTTTCACTTTGAAGGATATAAGAGAACAATTCTAAGCTATGGAAAAGGAGAGAAAGCATTCAACTTTGAGAGCAAAGTTACTTTGGAGAAATTACTTCATAGTAAAAATCAAAATCCCGACTTCATTTTTTTTTTTTTGGCACAAATCCTGATGTACGCGGGATTTAGTGGAGAAACCTACGTATACCCATGTTGTATAGCAGATATGGCATGTATATGTGGAAAAATGTGTATTTTTAGCTCTGGATTCATCAAAAGTGGATGCCAAGTCTGCATAGGGAAATGGAAAAAGGCCCTTTGTGCAAGATAGGAATGGTGAGGCAAATTTTGCTATAACACTAACCTACATATCCAACAGCCCTTGGGGTTCGAACATCAACGACTCCAATTACTTTAGAGTGACCAACTCACATAACAATTAATAACCCTTCTCCTGCCCCAGCTGCACTTAGCTTATGTGGGGCCCTTGGAGATCTATGGTTGAAATTGACTCTTACTTGTCGCCTTGGTCATTGTTGCCACCGTGTTCCTATCTCATGACATTACACATGGTTCAACATCCACTTGACACGTGGACCCATCATGATGCTCTATGTCACCATAGAGTACAAAGGATTATTCGACCATAGATTGACACTTGTTCATTTATTATGAAATGATTAAGTTACTTGATCAATATTTTGTTAATATACCACTCCTCAGTATTCAATTATTTAATCATCATTAGTCTTCATTAATTAAATACCCTCATAAATACATTTTCACTTAGCCTAATATATTGGTCTGGTAATTAATGAGGATTTTCTTTCTCTCTCTCTTTCCCTTGGGAATTGTTTAGTGTTAATTTAGTTAAGGTTATAAACACCTTATAATGAAATTTATTAATTATATCATAATATAATTAATTGTATTGTAAATCACCCAAATTATCTTAAAACATACTTAGCTTCATTGCAAATCGCCCAGGTTGCAATATAATATTTTGTTATATTATTAATAAAATACGTGAGGGTTTCAGACCCCGAGCATACCTTGCATCATTCATGGATTTCCTCATCTCTTCTCCAATGGTTACGCTTTTAAAATAGATCTTATTATTAATATATATAAATATGTGGAGAGAGAAAGGAAATTATGTGGTATTTAATATTATAATATCCCAAGTTCTTGCACTGTGAATTCTCGTACTCCATTCTTGTGTGCCCATTTTCTTTATTCGACGATTAAAATCCAAAAATGACTACTATACTAAGGCCATTGCTCTCCAACTCTTCGCACTTTGATCATTCACCCCTTTTTCATAACTCTGATAGTCGGGCTCCAAAGGAAAAGGAGTTTATATGTAATAGTATCATATTTAACATTATAATTAAATATCAATTATTTTGAGCCTTCTTCACGTGCTCACTTCCCATCTATCCGACAACAAATTATGATGGAGAAAAGTTTAATATTATGAAATTTATGTGTGAATTTATAATCCTCAAGCTAACGTACTCTGAATCCTTGGGATTTTAAATCATGCGTGTTTCTCTTGTTGTTCGACATCCAATCACGAGAAAGGAAAGATTTAATATTATAAAATTTATGAATACATTATAACATTCAAGCCATTACTTTGAAAGCTTGAGAGTCAAATAGTGAAATAGTGCTTGCTCCTTCTATTTATGCAACCGCCAAACTTAAAGGAAAAATGAAATCTTGATAATAATGTTGATACGTATTTATGTTGAGGAAATAAGAGGATATACATATATTTCCGGGCAATAGTTGTTGATAATTAAAAATACCATAATAATAATAACTCCTTCAGGAGCGCCAAATGACCTATGCAAGGCATGAATTCTAACACTAGGAAAATCTTAGCACCATTAAAACTTTTGCATAGAAGGGGAAGGATTCAAGTTTCGATCACTCACACACTAGGTAGAAATTTTTGGTTTATAAATATAAAAGTTTACAACCTTGTTATTCAAATATTAGGACATTTAAATGGTAACTTTGGAATTTTAACAGAGTTTACCAGTCTTTACCATTTGTTTAAAATTTTCCCAAAATATATATATATATATATATATATATA
>JZKD02S0246276.1:0-10177 GCA_000966675.3 Picea glauca
ACCCTTTTGAACCATGTTGATGTAATCGATCCTTTCTACTGCTTGGTGAGCTTTCTCATACCACCTTTCCACATCATTGCAGGTCGCTAGTGCCATAAGGGTGTCTTCTTGGAAATCGGCTATAGCTGTAGTGAAAAGGTGTCGTTCATTCGTGAATTTGGCATAGGCATATTGGAACTCACTTCTCAAAACAATCGTGGCCTATGTGGAGTCCTGATAGTATTTTTCCAAATGGTGCAGATGATCCAACTCTTTAAGTGCAACAACCAACTCCTTTTCATCTCTTCTTTCTCTATCCAATGTGGCATCTGTGATATCCATCCCTGCACCGATAAGCTTAGACATCCTGGCATGCTCTATGCTGATCATTTTATCCTTCGTAGTGATGAGAATCATGTTGTATAATGTGAGCCTCCACTTCTTAGTGGTCCTCTTCATGATGAATTCTCTCTTGTTTTCATAGGCGATTGCTTGTATGTCGACGACCTCATCAAAAGGTTCAGGGATTTAATGTTCTCCCTAGGTTAGAGTATTTCCCAGGCACCTGGCTATGTGTATCTGTTCTAGGATGGGTTACTGAACTTCTTCCATATGTCCTAATGGCTCTACCTCTTTTTTTTGCTCATCGACTGGTAAGGTATTGTCCAAAACTGAAGAACCATGAGTAGGTTCAGTACTTACTTGGTAATCGATTGTCGATGTGTCGATTTCTTGTTGTGGAATTTCCTCTTTTTGGCCACCCAATCCTATCTCATCCCTCGAGCTTCCTATTGGAGTTTCCAGCAAGTCGAGTAGCTAAGTTTCTAAGACACTTTTGACCTCATGGTCACTTTTTAGAAGGTTTTGAATTGAAACATCAGGACCTGGGGTAGATTCTTTCTCGGGTTCCTTTTATTCTATAATATGCACTGTAGTCACCAGGGACACCTCCGAAATCTCCTCATCATCATATATGGTTATTAAGTCAAACAAGGGGTTTGGTACACTTTTCTTACCTGGTTTCCTTGTTGTCTCAGGCTGGGTTGAAATTCCCCCTGGTGATCTGATCTCTGGTGGTGGAACTTCAAGGTTTTCTAGCCTGGTGATTTATTCAAGTTGTATTGTCTCTAAGCCGCTTGGCTCTCCTCTGGTTTCGATTGGGTCATCAGCGGGAATCCTCGACATATCTAAGAGGTCAGGGTGAATTTGTAGATGATCAATTATCCTATGTGCCCGTTCTAGTAAGAGAAGCCCTCTTCTTTGTTCCTTTGCAGTCTTTGTTGCTATAATTTCTTCCCTAACTCTAAGGGCCTCTTGGGCTTACTTCTCTATTGTATCCACCTGTTCATCCATGCTCATGGCCTTGAACCTTGTCATGTTTGTTTTGTCCATTTTCTGTACTACCTCCTCCCAGTCCTAAGCGCATTCTATGAAAATTTCATCTTCAAATTTGTCATGCGTGTATGGCCAACATAAGGATACCTGTGAAGCATGTTGGAGAAGTAGGCCTTTAGGGTCGTGCTTGCGGAATCATCCTATCAGGAACCTGAATACAATTTGGCTCGGCCCTTCTTTCTTGGCTTGATCACTTTCCTTTACCAAATAAAACCCCACATGGAAACCGTAGGGTATGAAAGCTCATTTCTTGTCCTTGACTAGCGTGGCATTATAGCCCTACAAGATAGTCTAATAGAAGATTTCTTCCACAATGAGCTAGTCTGGGATGTGAGCAGGAAGTATATACGGTTCTTTGGTGGCCCTGAAACCTCTAATATAGGTTGTGTGTTCATCTAAATACCAGTGTCCCACCTTCTCTACCATTTTCTTGGTTGTTGCGGATAGTCTTGGGAATTCCTTTTCAAATATAATAAAATAAATACGAGCGATGAATTCATCGCGAATGAGTGCGTAGGATTTTTTGTACATGTTCTCCCATAGTATGATGAAGTAAACATGAACCAGGAGCTTGACAACATTCCAGCTTAAAATCATGTCGGCGAAGACATTTCTTGCACAGATCACATCAGGCAGGTACGAGGCCATGTGGAAAGTGGGTGCTTCCCCTTATTTCGGCATCTAAGACTGTTGTACATAGATGCTCAATTGCTTGGAAATTATTTCTCACCATTTGAAGATGCTTTCAGAGATCGCCACTGCGTATGCCAAGGGCATCCATGCTTCTGAAAACTTGGAGCAGTCCTTCTCTCCGTACAGTTGAAAAATGAGAGCCATCAAGTAGATGTATGTCTCCCTCAAGTTGATTGTCCCATACCATTTGTTGCTCTGGTTTGTAAACTTATTGTATTCCTTCCACCATGAGTCCATCAATCGGCTCATGTCATGGAATTCGTAGAAATTCACCACAAATTCTATGTTTAGCCACTCCTCTGGGTCTTTGAGTTTGTAGTACTTATGGACTTCTTTCGGGAGGAAAACACCAACACACACGCCATTCTCATCATTGATTAAGAATTTTTGTGTGTATGTATGGTTGATTAGCCACTTCAAAACCTCCATGCATGGGAAAACCAAGGTTCTGTAGGCTACCATGTGCAAGTATGACCGTTGGATATTTGGGAACACCTGGTCATTGAGTGCCCTTAGATCCGGGTCATTGTGTGGGATACACTCTGAGTACTCCTCCCGACTAATTATGTCGAATAGGTCCCCCCACTCTAGGAGAATTACCTTGGACCCAGTGTTTGCTTCGATATCACCGAAGACCGGAGGTCGAACAAAGTATTTCTTAGTTGAGGTTTTAATGATAGGCTCTGTCCTGGCAGCATACTCCAACTGCCTCATGGTCCCAGAAGAAGAACCTTCACCTGTTTTTTCTTCTTTCAGTTTAGGTGATCTCGACGAGCATCTGATCGTATGGTTTCTTGGAGGCATTTTCCCTGATGCTAGAACATAGTTAGAGATTGTGTGAGAAATCAAATGCATATAATAAATTATGACCACCGAATTGAAAAAATTTAACACATGCCTTGGTTGAATTTTTAACATGGTTTTGATAATTTGAGAATCGACACAGTCTCGAGATGCTTTCTTTTCTTCTTCGAATGCTCTGGAATTCAAACTTGTGCGCAGAATAAAAATGTTCAAATATTTTCTACTGATTTAAATAGGGACAAACTTACCTTGTTACATCAACCATTCAATTCAGGTTATGAGTTTAGTTCTATAAAATCTGCCGCCAAATCTTCAAATATGTTTAAAATTAAATTCAATTGTAGTTTGACGACGCGGGTTGTAACGTGGGCTATTGATGATTTCAAATTGTTGATGTCCAATCAGAACACGAGGTAGTAAAAAATGTGATATGAAGCATTAACTGGTCTATTAAATGTCAGAATCTGATAGTATCTTGTGCCGAAAACATCCCATCGTTTCGCTAGTCCAGCTGGTGAGTTGAGGGTCGGGGTTCCTCTTTGAACATTTTTCGTCAATATCTCTTTGCAAAAGATCTGACACCAAACGATCTTGTCAGTGTCTTCATTTACCCATGTTATTCAGAATTAGGACTTTTCTTAAGCTAAACATTCTAAAACCCGATCCCATCTCGCTGACGCTGAAAAGTATCAAGGATCGTTGATCGGTGATAAACCTACCCAAGTGCTCCTGGATTGACTCTCTAAAAAATTTTCCGATGTAGAAAGTGTATCAGGGATCGATGATATGTTTAACGCAGAAAAAATCAATTGTTTTAATCTTTTTAGATTTTCCTCGACCCTGGGAAAGCACATCGGTCATCAACTATTGATGGTTTCTTTATGGTTTTTGTCAATGTCTATCCCTCTTGTACTTTTCCGACGTTGATGGGGATCGACTATCTCCTTAAAATTCATGGTGAATAAGTCACGCAAACCAACTCCACCTTCTACCAATGTCGATGGTGCATCAACAATCGACGATTAGTGTAACTGTGTGGCCACTTTACCTGCTTGAATTTTTCCGACACCGAACACAAGCACGTTAGTCGCAATGTTAGTTGCAAATTCTTAGTTAGGATGACAAGTTATTTTAGAAATAAGGTTTCATTTAAAAATTTCAAACAAACCCAACTTGATTGATAAGAGTCATGAAAACAAAACAAAATAAACCATCCCCCAAAGTGAACTCAATTTAGACAGTAAAATAAAACAAGTGGTACCCAAAAAATGATAGAATTTCATAAGGATTTTTAGGGTGTGTTTAGCGCTCAACAAATGGTGATTTACTGGGTGAAATCAGAATCTCTGTTCCTTCCTCGGGCTTAGCTAATGCATAATTTGGTTAAGAACCTAACTATTTTTTCTTTTACCAGATTCTCTCCTATCCTTGCGTTTACAATTCCCCTGGTTCATGAATTTGAGCTCGCCTATGGGGTTTCAACCTTTATTCCACCTTATTTCCTCTTGACCATGACCCACGCCCCCTTTTGACAAGAGTTGAGTAAATAATTCATTTGCACCAAGCCTTTTAGGTCTCATCATTCACTTGTTGCGGTGTTGCTTCGCTGCCTGCGAGCGTCCATAGCCCCGGTGGAGTCACCCTGACGTCACAGACCTTGCTATGTTGCCAGTGAGCGTCCATATCCCCGATGGAGTTATCTGCCTCTCCTACTTTGCACTCATTTGATATAATTTATTTATTTTGGTAGAGATTCCCTGAGTGAGTGGGAGAGGAGGACATTTGTTATTTGCAAGATGAGATGGTTAAGGTGAAATTCTTCCTAGCTCTGTCTTGAGGTACATGTGGTCCTTTCCAACTTTCCATATTTCCCTTTAGGTTTTACCAGAACACCAGGAAGACACTTCATCACTTTCCAAGGTCGTTTATCTGCAAAGTTCAGATATAGAACTCTTTTAAGAAAAACACAATTTTCCCAGCGTTTCTTGTGTTGCATGTAAGCATGAGTCAGGAACAAAGTTTTCTTGTTGGCCCTTGACCAAGTTTTAAGGAAAAATTGGTCATATTTGACCGTTTTGGGGACTTTGACAACCTGTCGAAGATGGAGAACCAGACGAAGCAGAGATCATGGGATCTCGGCCCACTTTTGGGCCCCTTTTTGGGTTTTGGGACAATGTAATGGGAAAGGGATGTCAGCCTGTGGGTTCACCCACACTTAGGCCCACTTTTGTATGTATAAATAGATGTCTAGGAAAAGTAAGTAAGGGGGATAGTAGCCTATCTATGTGATGTAGATAAGTGCTAGTAGTGCTCTGTGCATGACTGTAGAAGGGTTACAGAGCTAAGTGCAAGTTATTATAGAGATTATAGAAGGTTTTTTGCTACAACGTAAGGAATAAGAATCTAGCGAGTTGCACAGATATTATGTATTGTGTGCAGAATGGTTTTTGGTGACTGTGTGCTATAGCTGATTGAAGACACTAATAAAGAAGAAGAGTTGGTGGACGTAGCCCTAGGGTGGGGGTGAACCACGTACATGTTGTGTTGCTTTGCTTTGTGAAATGTATCAATGTGTTTCTATGTGATGAATGTTAGATAGATCTGATGTTGTTTTGTGCTTAATCATGTGAATGAATGAAAGATCTGACCTATATGGATGTGATTAGTACTTGCATCTGCTAGACCTAATGTGTTCCTCTTATGTTAAGTGTTATTAGATGATGGATCTAGTTGCATATTGCGATACTCTATAATTAGGGTATGTCTACGTTGTTACTAAGAACTGAATATTGATGAAGATTAATTGCTAAGTGCTCTGTTAAGTGTTAGAATCAAATATCTGTGTCCTAGCTAAGGTTGTAGACATCTGAGTCCTTCAACCACCCCTTCCTCTACCTCGGGTGAGACTTCATCTACTTTGCAGGTGTTGCCGAAAGGGCCGGTAGTTAGGGTTTTGTTGGTGCGATGTTCTAGCATTGAACCCTAGGTCTGCCCTTGTGTCCCAACAAATGGTTTCATTGTTAGGATATGAAACTGTGATTGTTGGGAACTGAGAAAGAATAATATTTGTGCAAATATTGGTCCTAAAACTTTGGAAGCTCTGTGCTAAAGAAGGAAGGACAGATCTGAAGAAAATAAGTCAGATCTGAATGCTTTGTGCTCTAAGAAAGGTTAAAGTGGAAGTTTCTGAAGAAAAGAGGTCAGATCTACATAAAGAGGTAAGATCTGTAAGCTTTGTGCTCTGTCAAAGGTAAGAACAAATAAAAGTTTTTAGATCTGGAAGCTTTATGCTCGGTAAAAGTAAGATAAGTGAAATTTTTTGTTTCTAAAATATGGAGCTAAGTATGCTTGATAGAGTCTATCCTAGCTTGAAAACTAGGGCATTGTTAGATGAAAGAAGTCTTGATATGAATAGATCTGGTAATAATAATGATAAATATATTATACCTATACATAGAAAAAATGTTTGGACTAACCAATGGATGCAGGATCCTAGAAATAATTTTTTGCAGGATGGCTACCATGATCCTAGTGCGCAGTATAAAAGAGGATGGGGATCATTTACAAGAAAGAGAGGATTAAACCTATGTTAGAGTTGCAGAAAACTAGGCCATCTAGCTAAGGAATGCCTAGGTGGAAGACCTAGTTGTCTATGTTGCAAAGCTTTGGACCATGAAGTGTTGGATTGCCCTAGAATGATTGCTAAGCTTGAAAGAATGAATCTGAATGAAGAAAACCCTAAGACAACTCTATAAATAGTTGAATCTCAGAAAGAATCCAAGAAAGTATTAATACAGATGAAAGAGACCCTGAATGACCACCGAAATTTTATGTTATCAGAGATCTTTAAAGAAAAATAATGCATCTAAGTAAGAATAGGAGTTTTCGACATTGACTGTGTTCTTGATGAAGAAACACCAGTGAACATCTTTCCAAAGAGAACTTGGGAAGCTATAGGAAGACACGATATGATCCCTTCACTAAGAGGAATAGGACTCTTAAGAGGAAAGATGGTGACCCTATGTGGAAAGCTCACTCATATATCTATGAATGCTAATGGAACTTCGACATAAGAATATTTTGATATTATCAAGTTTATTGAGGACAACGCCCCATTTACTATGTTACTTGGAAAACCTTGGATTAAGAGAGATCAAGCCAGAAATAAAGAAGAAGAAAAAGTTTTAGAACAACAGAGACAAGAGTCAACAGATTTCATAACCAGAAGGATTGTGTTGTTGATTGAAGAATAGGAGAACAGATCAAAGCCACTTATCGTTAGAGGCCCAGATGTTGAAGCTGAAAGAATGTCAGAAGACTCACAGAAGACTGAAGCACATGTCCCAGAAAAAGAAGAATTATTACCCCTGGGTATTAGGAGAGAATCACAGTAGCACAAAGTACCTATGTTCAAGGAAAATAAGAATCAAAATGGGAAGAGAATCCATGAGACGAAGCTCACTGGAAAAAATGCTAGGAAACTAAGTAAAAGAAGAGCTAAGATTGAAAAAATACAGAATACTTCAGAGGGAACCTCACAGAATGGGAAACTTGCAGAAATTGAACTTCGTCGAGATATCAGACGAGCAACATAGGCCACTTCGCCGAGGTGAATCAATATATCCATTGGAAGCTAATATAACCATTCGACTGCCACTCTGAACGAGTCGAAAAGCATTGATGGTTCACCACTAGACCATCAGACCACACCATAAATAGACAGAACATGAGTTAATGGTGCCTCATACCCGTTGCAAGCATACCGTTGCTAACTTTCTTACTTAGTCCATTGCGCCACACATCGAGAATACTTTTTGCTAACTAAGAACTTGTGCCCACAACCTGAGATTATTTTTCAATGTGATCATCGCCTTGTTCTCGTACCCTCCACTGCAGTTTTTTAATACAATTCACACCCGATCTAGTCGACCCCGTGCTTGTATGTCAGATGAGCTCAGCGCAGTAGAGAAATAAGTTGAAGAAGTTTTGGTTGACTCAATGACTGAGAGAGTCATGTCGGAAAGAAGGATGTCTATAGGTGTGCAAGCTTCATCAACAGGAGGAGTCCAAGCTTCTCTCTCAACTGCTCACGGAGCAGGACCTTACCGAACCACGACAGAGACAAGAACAAAGCACAGAGACAAAATTGTGAACTCCAAGATTATTCCATGCATTTTGTCGACTTACATACCACCTCTGAATGGTAGGATTAACTGTGGCAGTGTACCCAGATACTTCGAGTATAATTTGATCATCGTGTACCTGAAAGGGGTGCGCGTAGTTCGAGCCGATCAAGACAAGCTCACAGCATTGAAGTTTAGTGACTTCAACCTCGACGATAGGAAAGTCTACAATATGCTTGCCCTGCACAAGTATCTAACGAAGATGAAGGGAAAGAACTCGAATATCATCTCGCAGTCTTGGACCTAGAACCTCGCACAGTCTACATTGTTGAATTTTATGAAGATATCACACTTTGGCAGACACCAAGAGGTGAATGCGTGCGTAAATTTGCTTCTATATTACTATCACGGAGGATACCTATGGCTAAACCAACGCATCACTATGGATAAAAACTTGATCAATCAGATCACAGGGCTTAGCATGCAAGGCCCTGACCCACATGAGTTCTACCCTAGCAAGACCTCCGACCGAGCATTAGCGCAGAGAATTAAGGAAACATATGGCGATGTCGAGAAGGGCACGCAAGGCTACAAGGTAGCCTCTATCTAGAGTGGCACAGTGTGCCTTGCCTGTCAATTGATCATAGGAAAGTTAGTTCGTAAGAATAGACCAACTCAAGTGACAAAATTCGTGTTCAACCTCGCAGGGAAGTGCGCAAAGGGATTACAGATGAACTAGACGCAATACCTTGTAAACCAAGTAGAGATTGATTGCAGAGAAGCGCAAGACCAAGGGTATGAATTCCACTTTAGTTGGCTTCTCATAATGATCGCTTTCATTACCTGGGAGCTACCAGAAGGTGCCACTTTCCCAGATATAGAACCCTTCAAACCATTGGCCGCTAAGTTCTGTACGCTGTGGTATTCCAACTGTTAGGTTATGAAAAAGGTATAAATATCTTCCTTTTCCCACATTTGATGATATCATATGGATTGACTTTTCAATTATTTAGGAGAAAATAGAATATAAAATGAATAATATACTCTTTAGCATTATTGTTGAAGTTAGATTACATAGATCCTAAATATGATTGGAATTCTCTAGTTTTATTACAAGATTGGCTAAATATTGTCAAACCCAAGATAGCAAAGGAAATCTTGAAGATGTGCGAGCTATTGGAGGTTAAAGACTTTATGGCGCAAGGCAGTTTTGAAGATGATCGAGTTGCTTATATTGTAATAGTAAAGAAATCTTGAGGATCTCTCGATCCTCAGGATAGATTAATTTACCCAGATTATTGTAATATATAAGGGGTAAATAGATATTGAAAAGATGTAGAAGAATTGCACCCAAGAACTCAAAACTTAGAATTGTTATGCATTAGTTGTTTTTGTAAAATGTTGTACCAGCTATGAAATCAATAGAAGCTTCGAGCGGTATTACCATTTCTATATATTGAATTTCAAATAGCAGTGCTTCTAAGGACCAAGGGCCCAGTCTGAAGGAGCTACTATTCGACCTGCAATTGTATCAGTTCAATTTCTATTTTGTGATTCGATTCTCTTTTACAGTAGTTAAATGAATGCATAAGTGTGTTTATGATTTCATGTCAATTGAAAGAGATAGATATTCCCTGAAGCATTAGATGATTGTTGTTCCAATTCCTATTACTGAGATTTGATGCATGACAGTTCCTCATAAGTTCACGTTTGTTGTTCCCTTCACTTAGTTTACATTTGTTGTTCCTTTTAATTAGTTTACATTTGTTGTTCCTTTTCATTAGAATATAGTTGTTGTTCCTTTCAATATAAATACGATTGTTGTCTCTTTTCGACTAAATTAAAGTCTCTGTTTCTTTCCATAGATAGAGTAATTCGCCTTTTTCTTTCCAGCAACTTGATTCATAATAATACTCATTTCTGCAAGTCTTTATCTAGATTCAATTACTGCTCTTAAAATGAATTCAATAGATTAACTAGTTCCTTTCCATTGCACAGCTTTAGATTTCAATTGCTAGAATCTTTAATGAATGTTTGAGGAACTTGATTGTTGATAAACTCAGATTTTCTTTCACTACACGATTTTAGCCTCTACGAGCTATCTGCATAGACTTTTCCGATATTCTTTGAGATAAAAGACGAATCCTCAGGTTGATAAATTAATGTTAAACTAAGGTTGTTTT
>JZKD02S0246276.1:10187-21163 GCA_000966675.3 Picea glauca
AAAAGGTTAGTTGATTCTTCTCATGTTTGCCTGAGAAAAGGGGTTTTGGATTTGGGTAGAAGGTTAAAAGTAAGCTTATGAATGGTCATGATCTGCGTACAAGTTTAAAACCCTAGCTTGTTAGTCCGTAGGGTAGAATACCCCACAACAGAAACCTCTTATGGAACACTCATGATAGAAATGACTAGAAGACACTTTCCATTAGGTGAACTTGAAATGGGTGCATTTATTCCTTCCAAGTCAGATAGGGTAGCAATCCTTGCTCATTTTTGTTTTACAAAACAAGGGGGAATATAGTGAAGTAGTCACAAAAAAATATGAAGATATTGAGAGTACCAAGACTCACATTCATGATTGATTCCCCCTTTATGGATGAAAGTAGAAGATACCCCTTCACCATAGCACCAAAAAGGGTTACATTCTCACAAGCCTCAGAATTAAATGTCATAAATATGGCCTAGGAAATTGAGGAGTAGAAGCTGAGAATCAAGACATTGGAATGATAGGTAACTCACTATAAAGGTGACATGAAAAGACTATCATAATGTAAATATTATTCCTTCAAGTTACAATATGATATTGAAACAACCTGTTGATGGGTCCTAAATCCATTTAACACAACAGCAGGAACCAAACCTGCCACGGAGGCCCAATTAGACTCTGCAGAGTTTGATGGTGGAATGGTTCTCTAGATCTTTCTATCTAGCCAATTTATTGATGGGATTTACGTAGTGATTGACATGATATTTTCTTATGAAAGTTCCTCCTTCAGTTTAAATGTTCTCTTTTTTTCTTTTCTTTTATTAGATGGGTCTTATAAAAGCATGTGTACTGATATAAACCAACTGGTAAGGGGGGTTCTTAACTACTAAAGAAGGATGAGCTCAGGATAACCCTTGTGCTCAAGCATGCAGGGAAAGATATTCACACTCGTGACAAGCTTAGTACTAATACATTAACTTCTTGTTATTTCAATTATTTACTGAGACACAATTATCGTAAGAAAAACACACATGCAATAAGATGATGGAAATAAAAATAGTTTCCTTATCTCTAGCATTAATCACACATTAACACAACAATTTTATTTCATCATTAGAGACAAGAACTACAAAAAATATTGAAGCAACTAATGTATCAATAGATTTAGAAACTCTTACTTGTTACAGCATCCATTAATGAAATAAAGTTGGAAGTAATTCCTCAACAATCTAATCAAACAATTCCTTTGATGAAAAATAGAAATTTGTCTCTGGTCCTAAACACGGCGCTTTCATTTCTCTATTCTCTAAGAATCATCAAATAGTTTTACTGAAGTGAATGACTCTTCTCATATTTCGAACACTTGATGAAGATTTCCTCGCATGTGTTGGCATACGAGAACCTGTGTTGGTCCATTAGGGCTAAAAGAATTTATTTCACTTCTACTGCCCATACTATGTACTTGATTATTTTAACACTCAACCACCACAAAACTGTTTGAGCCTTAATCAAATGCTCCATGAACTACTATACTTGACATGGCGCCATGCTTGCCACCTTTGCTATCTCTGTTGTCCATGTTGATTCTTTTTATGCATGTTGCTTGACTATGTCATGCAGGTCAAAAAAGTCCACGGGTGAGGCAAATTTTGGGAGGTCGATGTTTTTTATCTCCTAATTAATCTTTTCCCGGATCTTTTCTCACTCGGCCCACTTCTCTTGAATCTCCCGCTGAGGTTCCTGGTCCATTTTTACCCAGTATTCAACCACTTTCCTGCTCCAATCTATGTTGTTGTCCCTCATCACCCTAATGTCGTGCTCTTCGGTGTCTCGACCCTTTTGAACCATGTTGATGTAATCGATCCTTTCTACTGCTTGGTGAGCTTTCTCATACCACCTTTCCACATCATTGCAGGTCGCTAGTGCCATAAGGGTGTCTTCTTGGAAATCGGCTATAGCTGTAGTGAAAAGGTGTCGTTCATTCGTGAATTTGGCATAGGCATATTGGAACTCACTTCTCAAAACAATCGTGGCCTATGTGGAGTCCTGATAGTATTTTTCCAAATGGTGCAGATGATCCAACTCTTTAAGTGCAACAACCAACTCCTTTTCATCTCTTCTTTCTCTATCCAATGTGGCATCTGTGATATCCATCCCTGCACCGATAAGCTTAGACATCCTGGCATGCTCTATGCTGATCATTTTATCCTTCGTAGTGATGAGAATCATGTTGTATAATGTGAGCCTCCACTTCTTAGTGGTCCTCTTCATGATGAATTCTCTCTTGTTTTCATAGGCGATTGCTTGTATGTCGACGACCTCATCAAAAGGTTCAGGGATTTAATGTTCTCCCTAGGTTAGAGTATTTCCCAGGCACCTGGCTATGTGTATCTGTTCTAGGATGGGTTACTGAACTTCTTCCATATGTCCTAATGGCTCTACCTCTTTTTTTTGCTCATCGACTGGTAAGGTATTGTCCAAAACTGAAGAACCATGAGTAGGTTCAGTACTTACTTGGTAATCGATTGTCGATGTGTCGATTTCTTGTTGTGGAATTTCCTCTTTTTGGCCACCCAATCCTATCTCATCCCTCGAGCTTCCTATTGGAGTTTCCAGCAAGTCGAGTAGCTAAGTTTCTAAGACACTTTTGACCTCATGGTCACTTTTTAGAAGGTTTTGAATTGAAACATCAGGACCTGGGGTAGATTCTTTCTCGGGTTCCTTTTATTCTATAATATGCACTGTAGTCACCAGGGACACCTCCGAAATCTCCTCATCATCATATATGGTTATTAAGTCAAACAAGGGGTTTGGTACACTTTTCTTACCTGGTTTCCTTGTTGTCTCAGGCTGGGTTGAAATTCCCCCTGGTGATCTGATCTCTGGTGGTGGAACTTCAAGGTTTTCTAGCCTGGTGATTTATTCAAGTTGTATTGTCTCTAAGCCGCTTGGCTCTCCTCTGGTTTCGATTGGGTCATCAGCGGGAATCCTCGACATATCTAAGAGGTCAGGGTGAATTTGTAGATGATCAATTATCCTATGTGCCCGTTCTAGTAAGAGAAGCCCTCTTCTTTGTTCCTTTGCAGTCTTTGTTGCTATAATTTCTTCCCTAACTCTAAGGGCCTCTTGGGCTTACTTCTCTATTGTATCCACCTGTTCATCCATGCTCATGGCCTTGAACCTTGTCATGTTTGTTTTGTCCATTTTCTGTACTACCTCCTCCCAGTCCTAAGCGCATTCTATGAAAATTTCATCTTCAAATTTGTCATGCGTGTATGGCCAACATAAGGATACCTGTGAAGCATGTTGGAGAAGTAGGCCTTTAGGGTCGTGCTTGCGGAATCATCCTATCAGGAACCTGAATACAATTTGGCTCGGCCCTTCTTTCTTGGCTTGATCACTTTCCTTTACCAAATAAAACCCCACATGGAAACCGTAGGGTATGAAAGCTCATTTCTTGTCCTTGACTAGCGTGGCATTATAGCCCTACAAGATAGTCTAATAGAAGATTTCTTCCACAATGAGCTAGTCTGGGATGTGAGCAGGAAGTATATACGGTTCTTTGGTGGCCCTGAAACCTCTAATATAGGTTGTGTGTTCATCTAAATACCAGTGTCCCACCTTCTCTACCATTTTCTTGGTTGTTGCGGATAGTCTTGGGAATTCCTTTTCAAATATAATAAAATAAATACGAGCGATGAATTCATCGCGAATGAGTGCGTAGGATTTTTTGTACATGTTCTCCCATAGTATGATGAAGTAAACATGAACCAGGAGCTTGACAACATTCCAGCTTAAAATCATGTCGGCGAAGACATTTCTTGCACAGATCACATCAGGCAGGTACGAGGCCATGTGGAAAGTGGGTGCTTCCCCTTATTTCGGCATCTAAGACTGTTGTACATAGATGCTCAATTGCTTGGAAATTATTTCTCACCATTTGAAGATGCTTTCAGAGATCGCCACTGCGTATGCCAAGGGCATCCATGCTTCTGAAAACTTGGAGCAGTCCTTCTCTCCGTACAGTTGAAAAATGAGAGCCATCAAGTAGATGTATGTCTCCCTCAAGTTGATTGTCCCATACCATTTGTTGCTCTGGTTTGTAAACTTATTGTATTCCTTCCACCATGAGTCCATCAATCGGCTCATGTCATGGAATTCGTAGAAATTCACCACAAATTCTATGTTTAGCCACTCCTCTGGGTCTTTGAGTTTGTAGTACTTATGGACTTCTTTCGGGAGGAAAACACCAACACACACGCCATTCTCATCATTGATTAAGAATTTTTGTGTGTATGTATGGTTGATTAGCCACTTCAAAACCTCCATGCATGGGAAAACCAAGGTTCTGTAGGCTACCATGTGCAAGTATGACCGTTGGATATTTGGGAACACCTGGTCATTGAGTGCCCTTAGATCCGGGTCATTGTGTGGGATACACTCTGAGTACTCCTCCCGACTAATTATGTCGAATAGGTCCCCCCACTCTAGGAGAATTACCTTGGACCCAGTGTTTGCTTCGATATCACCGAAGACCGGAGGTCGAACAAAGTATTTCTTAGTTGAGGTTTTAATGATAGGCTCTGTCCTGGCAGCATACTCCAACTGCCTCATGGTCCCAGAAGAAGAACCTTCACCTGTTTTTTCTTCTTTCAGTTTAGGTGATCTCGACGAGCATCTGATCGTATGGTTTCTTGGAGGCATTTTCCCTGATGCTAGAACATAGTTAGAGATTGTGTGAGAAATCAAATGCATATAATAAATTATGACCACCGAATTGAAAAAATTTAACACATGCCTTGGTTGAATTTTTAACATGGTTTTGATAATTTGAGAATCGACACAGTCTCGAGATGCTTTCTTTTCTTCTTCGAATGCTCTGGAATTCAAACTTGTGCGCAGAATAAAAATGTTCAAATATTTTCTACTGATTTAAATAGGGACAAACTTACCTTGTTACATCAACCATTCAATTCAGGTTATGAGTTTAGTTCTATAAAATCTGCCGCCAAATCTTCAAATATGTTTAAAATTAAATTCAATTGTAGTTTGACGACGCGGGTTGTAACGTGGGCTATTGATGATTTCAAATTGTTGATGTCCAATCAGAACACGAGGTAGTAAAAAATGTGATATGAAGCATTAACTGGTCTATTAAATGTCAGAATCTGATAGTATCTTGTGCCGAAAACATCCCATCGTTTCGCTAGTCCAGCTGGTGAGTTGAGGGTCGGGGTTCCTCTTTGAACATTTTTCGTCAATATCTCTTTGCAAAAGATCTGACACCAAACGATCTTGTCAGTGTCTTCATTTACCCATGTTATTCAGAATTAGGACTTTTCTTAAGCTAAACATTCTAAAACCCGATCCCATCTCGCTGACGCTGAAAAGTATCAAGGATCGTTGATCGGTGATAAACCTACCCAAGTGCTCCTGGATTGACTCTCTAAAAAATTTTCCGATGTAGAAAGTGTATCAGGGATCGATGATATGTTTAACGCAGAAAAAATCAATTGTTTTAATCTTTTTAGATTTTCCTCGACCCTGGGAAAGCACATCGGTCATCAACTATTGATGGTTTCTTTATGGTTTTTGTCAATGTCTATCCCTCTTGTACTTTTCCGACGTTGATGGGGATCGACTATCTCCTTAAAATTCATGGTGAATAAGTCACGCAAACCAACTCCACCTTCTACCAATGTCGATGGTGCATCAACAATCGACGATTAGTGTAACTGTGTGGCCACTTTACCTGCTTGAATTTTTCCGACACCGAACACAAGCACGTTAGTCGCAATGTTAGTTGCAAATTCTTAGTTAGGATGACAAGTTATTTTAGAAATAAGGTTTCATTTAAAAATTTCAAACAAACCCAACTTGATTGATAAGAGTCATGAAAACAAAACAAAATAAACCATCCCCCAAAGTGAACTCAATTTAGACAGTAAAATAAAACAAGTGGTACCCAAAAAATGATAGAATTTCATAAGGATTTTTAGGGTGTGTTTAGCGCTCAACAAATGGTGATTTACTGGGTGAAATCAGAATCTCTGTTCCTTCCTCGGGCTTAGCTAATGCATAATTTGGTTAAGAACCTAACTATTTTTTCTTTTACCAGATTCTCTCCTATCCTTGCGTTTACAATTCCCCTGGTTCATGAATTTGAGCTCGCCTATGGGGTTTCAACCTTTATTCCACCTTATTTCCTCTTGACCATGACCCACGCCCCCTTTTGACAAGAGTTGAGTAAATAATTCATTTGCACCAAGCCTTTTAGGTCTCATCATTCACTTGTTGCGGTGTTGCTTCGCTGCCTGCGAGCGTCCATAGCCCCGGTGGAGTCACCCTGACGTCACAGACCTTGCTATGTTGCCAGTGAGCGTCCATATCCCCGATGGAGTTATCTGCCTCTCCTACTTTGCACTCATTTGATATAATTTATTTATTTTGGTAGAGATTCCCTGAGTGAGTGGGAGAGGAGGACATTTGTTATTTGCAAGATGAGATGGTTAAGGTGAAATTCTTCCTAGCTCTGTCTTGAGGTACATGTGGTCCTTTCCAACTTTCCATATTTCCCTTTAGGTTTTACCAGAACACCAGGAAGACACTTCATCACTTTCCAAGGTCGTTTATCTGCAAAGTTCAGATATAGAACTCTTTTAAGAAAAACACAATTTTCCCAGCGTTTCTTGTGTTGCATGTAAGCATGAGTCAGGAACAAAGTTTTCTTGTTGGCCCTTGACCAAGTTTTAAGGAAAAATTGGTCATATTTGACCGTTTTGGGGACTTTGACAACCTGTCGAAGATGGAGAACCAGACGAAGCAGAGATCATGGGATCTCGGCCCACTTTTGGGCCCCTTTTTGGGTTTTGGGACAATGTAATGGGAAAGGGATGTCAGCCTGTGGGTTCACCCACACTTAGGCCCACTTTTGTATGTATAAATAGATGTCTAGGAAAAGTAAGTAAGGGGGATAGTAGCCTATCTATGTGATGTAGATAAGTGCTAGTAGTGCTCTGTGCATGACTGTAGAAGGGTTACAGAGCTAAGTGCAAGTTATTATAGAGATTATAGAAGGTTTTTTGCTACAACGTAAGGAATAAGAATCTAGCGAGTTGCACAGATATTATGTATTGTGTGCAGAATGGTTTTTGGTGACTGTGTGCTATAGCTGATTGAAGACACTAATAAAGAAGAAGAGTTGGTGGACGTAGCCCTAGGGTGGGGGTGAACCACGTACATGTTGTGTTGCTTTGCTTTGTGAAATGTATCAATGTGTTTCTATGTGATGAATGTTAGATAGATCTGATGTTGTTTTGTGCTTAATCATGTGAATGAATGAAAGATCTGACCTATATGGATGTGATTAGTACTTGCATCTGCTAGACCTAATGTGTTCCTCTTATGTTAAGTGTTATTAGATGATGGATCTAGTTGCATATTGCGATACTCTATAATTAGGGTATGTCTACGTTGTTACTAAGAACTGAATATTGATGAAGATTAATTGCTAAGTGCTCTGTTAAGTGTTAGAATCAAATATCTGTGTCCTAGCTAAGGTTGTAGACATCTGAGTCCTTCAACCACCCCTTCCTCTACCTCGGGTGAGACTTCATCTACTTTGCAGGTGTTGCCGAAAGGGCCGGTAGTTAGGGTTTTGTTGGTGCGATGTTCTAGCATTGAACCCTAGGTCTGCCCTTGTGTCCCAACAAATGGTTTCATTGTTAGGATATGAAACTGTGATTGTTGGGAACTGAGAAAGAATAATATTTGTGCAAATATTGGTCCTAAAACTTTGGAAGCTCTGTGCTAAAGAAGGAAGGACAGATCTGAAGAAAATAAGTCAGATCTGAATGCTTTGTGCTCTAAGAAAGGTTAAAGTGGAAGTTTCTGAAGAAAAGAGGTCAGATCTACATAAAGAGGTAAGATCTGTAAGCTTTGTGCTCTGTCAAAGGTAAGAACAAATAAAAGTTTTTAGATCTGGAAGCTTTATGCTCGGTAAAAGTAAGATAAGTGAAATTTTTTGTTTCTAAAATATGGAGCTAAGTATGCTTGATAGAGTCTATCCTAGCTTGAAAACTAGGGCATTGTTAGATGAAAGAAGTCTTGATATGAATAGATCTGGTAATAATAATGATAAATATATTATACCTATACATAGAAAAAATGTTTGGACTAACCAATGGATGCAGGATCCTAGAAATAATTTTTTGCAGGATGGCTACCATGATCCTAGTGCGCAGTATAAAAGAGGATGGGGATCATTTACAAGAAAGAGAGGATTAAACCTATGTTAGAGTTGCAGAAAACTAGGCCATCTAGCTAAGGAATGCCTAGGTGGAAGACCTAGTTGTCTATGTTGCAAAGCTTTGGACCATGAAGTGTTGGATTGCCCTAGAATGATTGCTAAGCTTGAAAGAATGAATCTGAATGAAGAAAACCCTAAGACAACTCTATAAATAGTTGAATCTCAGAAAGAATCCAAGAAAGTATTAATACAGATGAAAGAGACCCTGAATGACCACCGAAATTTTATGTTATCAGAGATCTTTAAAGAAAAATAATGCATCTAAGTAAGAATAGGAGTTTTCGACATTGACTGTGTTCTTGATGAAGAAACACCAGTGAACATCTTTCCAAAGAGAACTTGGGAAGCTATAGGAAGACACGATATGATCCCTTCACTAAGAGGAATAGGACTCTTAAGAGGAAAGATGGTGACCCTATGTGGAAAGCTCACTCATATATCTATGAATGCTAATGGAACTTCGACATAAGAATATTTTGATATTATCAAGTTTATTGAGGACAACGCCCCATTTACTATGTTACTTGGAAAACCTTGGATTAAGAGAGATCAAGCCAGAAATAAAGAAGAAGAAAAAGTTTTAGAACAACAGAGACAAGAGTCAACAGATTTCATAACCAGAAGGATTGTGTTGTTGATTGAAGAATAGGAGAACAGATCAAAGCCACTTATCGTTAGAGGCCCAGATGTTGAAGCTGAAAGAATGTCAGAAGACTCACAGAAGACTGAAGCACATGTCCCAGAAAAAGAAGAATTATTACCCCTGGGTATTAGGAGAGAATCACAGTAGCACAAAGTACCTATGTTCAAGGAAAATAAGAATCAAAATGGGAAGAGAATCCATGAGACGAAGCTCACTGGAAAAAATGCTAGGAAACTAAGTAAAAGAAGAGCTAAGATTGAAAAAATACAGAATACTTCAGAGGGAACCTCACAGAATGGGAAACTTGCAGAAATTGAACTTCGTCGAGATATCAGACGAGCAACATAGGCCACTTCGCCGAGGTGAATCAATATATCCATTGGAAGCTAATATAACCATTCGACTGCCACTCTGAACGAGTCGAAAAGCATTGATGGTTCACCACTAGACCATCAGACCACACCATAAATAGACAGAACATGAGTTAATGGTGCCTCATACCCGTTGCAAGCATACCGTTGCTAACTTTCTTACTTAGTCCATTGCGCCACACATCGAGAATACTTTTTGCTAACTAAGAACTTGTGCCCACAACCTGAGATTATTTTTCAATGTGATCATCGCCTTGTTCTCGTACCCTCCACTGCAGTTTTTTAATACAATTCACACCCGATCTAGTCGACCCCGTGCTTGTATGTCAGATGAGCTCAGCGCAGTAGAGAAATAAGTTGAAGAAGTTTTGGTTGACTCAATGACTGAGAGAGTCATGTCGGAAAGAAGGATGTCTATAGGTGTGCAAGCTTCATCAACAGGAGGAGTCCAAGCTTCTCTCTCAACTGCTCACGGAGCAGGACCTTACCGAACCACGACAGAGACAAGAACAAAGCACAGAGACAAAATTGTGAACTCCAAGATTATTCCATGCATTTTGTCGACTTACATACCACCTCTGAATGGTAGGATTAACTGTGGCAGTGTACCCAGATACTTCGAGTATAATTTGATCATCGTGTACCTGAAAGGGGTGCGCGTAGTTCGAGCCGATCAAGACAAGCTCACAGCATTGAAGTTTAGTGACTTCAACCTCGACGATAGGAAAGTCTACAATATGCTTGCCCTGCACAAGTATCTAACGAAGATGAAGGGAAAGAACTCGAATATCATCTCGCAGTCTTGGACCTAGAACCTCGCACAGTCTACATTGTTGAATTTTATGAAGATATCACACTTTGGCAGACACCAAGAGGTGAATGCGTGCGTAAATTTGCTTCTATATTACTATCACGGAGGATACCTATGGCTAAACCAACGCATCACTATGGATAAAAACTTGATCAATCAGATCACAGGGCTTAGCATGCAAGGCCCTGACCCACATGAGTTCTACCCTAGCAAGACCTCCGACCGAGCATTAGCGCAGAGAATTAAGGAAACATATGGCGATGTCGAGAAGGGCACGCAAGGCTACAAGGTAGCCTCTATCTAGAGTGGCACAGTGTGCCTTGCCTGTCAATTGATCATAGGAAAGTTAGTTCGTAAGAATAGACCAACTCAAGTGACAAAATTCGTGTTCAACCTCGCAGGGAAGTGCGCAAAGGGATTACAGATGAACTAGACGCAATACCTTGTAAACCAAGTAGAGATTGATTGCAGAGAAGCGCAAGACCAAGGGTATGAATTCCACTTTAGTTGGCTTCTCATAATGATCGCTTTCATTACCTGGGAGCTACCAGAAGGTGCCACTTTCCCAGATATAGAACCCTTCAAACCATTGGCCGCTAAGTTCTGTACGCTGTGGTATTCCAACTGTTAGGTTATGAAAAAGGTATAAATATCTTCCTTTTCCCACATTTGATGATATCATATGGATTGACTTTTCAATTATTTAGGAGAAAATAGAATATAAAATGAATAATATACTCTTTAGCATTATTGTTGAAGTTAGATTACATAGATCCTAAATATGATTGGAATTCTCTAGTTTTATTACAAGATTGGCTAAATATTGTCAAACCCAAGATAGCAAAGGAAATCTTGAAGATG
>JZKD02S0246287.1:0-21163 GCA_000966675.3 Picea glauca
AGACTTTCTCCAAGGGTTGACATCAATCACCAAGGGTTGAAGTCAATATACAATATCACTCTCCAATGGTTGACATCAATGACAACCAACAATCCATACCAACTTTCCATCAACCTAAGCCAACTGTTTGACAATTAAACCAAGTTGAACTTAACTAAGTCCTAAGTGTCTAAATATCCTAACACCCCCCCTTAAGAACAACTTGGGATATGATCAAAAGGTTTACAAAGGTGAAACAATAGGAGAAGGAAGGGTGTATTAGAGCCTATCCAACATTAATGACAACTCCTTGAACTCCTAACAATATTGAAGCTTGAAAAAATTCACTTGTATAAGAGTCTTTATGAAAATGTATGCAACTCAATAATTTGTTTGACAATATAACACTTCAATAACGTGATCTCGAAGAAGCTTTCTGATGAAGTGCATGTGTAGTTCTATGTGTTTGTTGCTATAATGTTGAACTAGATCTTTGGCAAGCTAAATGGAATTGTGTTTGTCACACCAGAGTGTGGTCGAATGTTTCTATTGGAATCCAAAATCTTAAAGGATTTGTTGAATCCAATAGACTTCTTGACTTGCACTAACCATTGCTCGATACTCTATTTTTGTTGAAGAAAGAGAAAATGCATGTTTCTTATTACAATCCCAAGCAAGAGGTCTAAAACCAGAACTAAAAACATAGCCTGCAGTAGACTTCTGATCATTAGGGTTGCCAACCCAATTGGAATCAGTGAAACTAACCAACAAAGGAGCCCCCTCCGAACTATAATGTATCCTAAGCTACATGGTACCCTAGATATATTGAAGTATCCTTTTTGTTTATTTCCAATGGCTCTCATGGGGTGTTTGCATAAACTGGGAAACAAGACCAACATCAAAGGAAATATCAAGATGGTTAAGAGTTGAATACAAAAGGCCACCAACTAATTAATGGTACAAAGTGGCATCTACTTTGGTTGTGGTATGAGTGACAAAAAGTGTGACTCCATTCTGAAGGGAGACGTGGCTGGTTTACAATATTCAATGTGAAAGCATCAAAGAACATCACATGCATTCTTAGACTAGGAAAGGGAAATTCCTCCCTTGGTTTGCAAGACTTGGAGGCCAAGAAAACAATGCAAATGTTGTAAGTCTGCCATTTCAATTTTCTTCTTAACACTAGAATTCACATGGGTTAAAATTTTGGGGTCACTACCAGTGAGTATAAGGTCATCAACATAGAAAGTGAGTAATGTGAGATGGTTACCCACTTTCTCGGTATAGACACCAAGGTCAAAATGACATCTAGAAAAGTTGGCATGAAGAATAAAGTTATCCATTTTATCATATCGAGCTCGAGGATCTTGCTTAAGGCCATAGAGATATTTCTTAAGGCAAAAAACAACATTGAAGTCATTATGAATATAGCTAAGAGGTTGTTCCATGCAAATTTCTTATTGAAAATCCCCATGAAAGAAGGGATATTTAACATACATTTGATACGCCTCCCATTTATATGAAGTTGCAAGAGCTAGAACAAGGCAAATGGAATTCATTTTAGCTACAAGGGAAAAGGTTTGAATATAGTCAATTCCTTGTACTTGAGAAAATCCTTTGGTAACTAACCTAGTGTCTTTCAACACTTCCATTGGATGCATATTTAGTTCTATACACACATTTATATCTAAAAAGTTTTCTTCATTTCAGAAAAAAGTATAAGATCCCAAATATTGTTTGAAATTAAAGAACAAAGGCCTCCCAACAATCCCAATTTGGATGGCTAGAAGCTTATGCAAATATTTCGAGATCCCAAGTCTCTAAAAATTGAGCCAAGAGAGAAAAGGCTTTCTAGAACTGTGAACATGTATGGTATTGATCTAAAGGATCACTGACAAGATCACTAGCTGCTTCTCCTATTGTACAAACCCATTTAGGAAGCTACGATGCTAATGTAGGTTCATGTTCAGTGGATTCAATTGGATGAGGGTGAGTAGGTGAAGGTGTATTTTCATCCTCACTGTCATCATCTGAAGAAGAAGCAACCAAAATAAGAGCACTAACAACAAATTTGGGAATTGAAGATGGAACATTTTCCAAATACGACTTATATGATGAAGATGGAACATAGGTCGAATTAGACACGTAGGCTAAGAGACCTTCATCAAACTTAACAAATCTCATAATAATAAATTATGTTGAATAATATTGAAGAATTATGTAGCCTTTTATATATTCAAAGTATCCAACGATAATACACTTCCCACTCTTATGTTTGAAATGCTTTTATTTTCTCATCATGAATGTGAGCCCATGATTCACTACCAAACATATGAAAGTGGCTTACATCTAGTTTATTGTTACTTCATGATTATTTTAATTTTTTATATTTTAAATCCTTTGTGGGAGTGTGATTAATTATGTAATTTGCATAATTAATGGCTTCTACCAAAAAAATGAGGACTTAATCTGTTAGATTGGATCATACAATTTGCCATTTATTTAATGTGCAATTCTTTCTCTCAACAACACTATTTTGTTGTAGTGTATATGGAACAACATGTTGCATCTGAATGCCTTATGCATTGCAACGAGTTGTAATTTGTTGTTAACATAGTCACCTTTATTATTTGTCTTTAACTTTTGAAGTTGATGTCTAGATTGTTTTTTAAGATGGGTCTTGTAGGAAAAAACATGTCAAAAACTTCATTCTTAAGTTTTAATACATAAAATTAAGTGCGTCTGGAGAAGCCATCAATGAAAATTAAGAAGTACTTGAACCTAGAGAAAGAAGCAAAAGGAATTGGACCACCCAAATCACTATAAACAAGTTGCAAGGGGACTAAGGTATGCCAAAAGGGATGCTTGTCAAAATTGTCCCAATTATGCTTATCTAAAACACAACTGGAACAAACACAATCTTTGCAAGAAATGAGAGGAAGAACAATCACCATATTTTGCTGACATAGTTGTTGCAATGAGTGATAGTTTAAATGACCAGACTTCTCATGCCAATTTTTGCTTGTTTAATCACTATGAGAAATAAAAACTAATGGAAGAGATGATGACCCAAAGTTGCAAAGATGTACAACTTGTAAATATCATCAACAATTCTAGTTGCTAATACATGCTTGGGATCCTTTAAATCCTGGATTACAACTTGGTGAGGTGAAAAATATATTGTTTTACCTTAACCCAAATGAGTGATTTGATATATTGATAAAAGGTTGGAAGAAAGAGTTAGAACACATAAAAACAATCATAATCTAGATGAATTGTCCTAGACCCTGCAACACTAAGAGATCTATCATCACCAACACATATTTTCTTGGTGTTGCATTCATTAAAAGCATAAAACATGGCTTTATCCTTATCCACATGGTAAATTGCTCCATAATCAATAAGTCATTCAAAACAAGTAGATTACATTGAAGGAAAAACTAGAAGCAAAAAGTGCTTGTCCATGAGAAGAGGAGATATAAGTGAGGATCAAGGTTGATTTTGTTATTCTTTATTACTTCTTCCAAGGCTTCCATATTCTTAAAACATTTAGACTCCAGATGACCATATCACCCACAAAAATTACATTGTCTCTTAGTCTCCTTACCTTTTAATTTAGTTCCTTTATCACCATTGGGAGTAGGCATTGGATAAGAGGGTTTGGGATTCTTGTTTTGTTTGTTGTTATGAAGATGTTGCTTCTTCAAATACGTGGGTCCTTTCTTATGTGCTGCTCCCAAGGCTTTGTTAGATTATTGGTAGTGTTGATCACTCCAAGGTGCGAGATCTTATCTTGTTTTCTAATTAGAGAACCACAACATGCTTCAAAGGTGTGCATTTTGTAAGCAACCCCTTAACTAATAAGTTCTTCTCTAGTTGGTTAAAAGGTATATACAAAAATAGAATAGGCATTGCAAATCTTAGCAAGAATAACATATATAATTCAATCATCTTCATTCTTTATCTTACATTTTGCAAGTAAAAGTCTAAGTGTTTTAAACTTAGATAGAAAATCATAAATGCAAGAAATCACTGATATTTAAAGCAATTAATTGATTTTTGAGTCGGTGGGACTGAATCTCATTATGTTTACCAAACAAGGTTTTCAACTTTTTCCAAGTTGCATATGGGGTCTCAATTCCTTGAAGGTGAAATTGTAATTCATTAGAGATTGACATCCCTATCAATCCATGCGCTGAGTCATTTTTATTGTCTCATTTGGCTCCCTTTAATGTATCAAGGGGGCAACTTATGTTTCCAAGGCAACCCGGTAAAATCCTTTACGTTGTAGTAAATCCTCCATGTGAAATTTCCATGAAATGTAGTTAGCATTGGCAGTAGGATCTCACTTGGACTATCCATATTACAATATGTAGGCAAGATGACTTCATAATTAGAAATTGATTATTCTGATGGAAGAAGCTCAAAAAAATAGGCAATATAGAAAAAAAAAACAACATTTTAAATAGACTCTGAATGATAAAGTTATGCCCACTCGAAGAAAGGCGTAAAAAGTAACCAAGGATCCATGTTGTAGGTGGAGATTGTGCCCATGTGATGATGGGTGCACAATGAAGTTGTCGACTTGTTAAGAGTATACAGGATTTTCCCTCCTTGTATAACTTTGTTTTATAAACTCACTTTTACAAATAAGTTACTTTTATAAAGTAAGTGGGCTTCTTTTATAAAACAAGTGAGAATTACTTCTACAATATATATATATATATATAACATGCAAAAAGTAACTTAAAACAAGATAGTGTTGCAGAGTAGAGTAGTTAAGTTCTTGATTATGTTGGCATGAAAATCAATAAATAAATCAATGTATCCACAAAAAAATGTATATGTGGTGAAAACAAGTTTGCAGTGTGAAGTACATACTTACCTTTTCTTTTATAATTTTGTTGAATAATGCATTGTCTGGTTTGTAATTTGGTTTATGTTTTTGGAGAAATTTGTGACCTTGAGCATGGATACTGCTCTTGAAATCTCCATATATAGGTCAGACTGAGAGAAGAGGTTGTGGGAGTAAACATTAGAATTAAATGCATATATGCTAGTGCATTGGAATTGTCTCTACAATTATAAAAAACTCATTTATGTGCTTCCTTCACATGTCACAAAAACCCATGTAATCATTCAATGTTTAGGAAAATAGTCAAGTATAAGTCCCTACCTATGTTGGCATGAAACACAATAGAGAAATAAATGTCCACTAAAAATTGCATACATGGTGAAAGTATGTCTACAAAGTGAAGGAGGGAGTTGACTTTTTTTTTGCAATTTTATTGAACAATGTAACAATTAGTTTGGAATTTAGTTAATGTTTTTGGAGTAGTTAGTAGACTTGAGCATGAATATTTCTCTTGAAAACTCCATATCTTGGACAAACAAAGAAAATAAGTTGTGGAAGTAAACACTAAAATTGTAATTTATAGGCAATTAAAAAGGATAAAACTAAATAACATGTTTGTTGAAAGAACATATTATTTAAAAAAAAAAGTAGAGAAAATGCAATAAATTGATTGCTAAAATAAAATAAAATGTAGAACAAACCAGAACAATTTATTAAACTTTAACAACATTTGAATCATATAATGAACACTTGTATCCTTGAGAATAAAACTTTCATGGAAAACATATTGTTCAAAATGATGTTACGATGTTTAATGTATTATTCATAAAAGTGGTTAAAATCATCACATAATATATAATGTTTTAAAATATTAAAATAAAAATAAAACTTCAACATGTCCTCACAACTTGAAAATTCAAATATCTAGATGTAACCCTCACACTTCCTTTAAAAAAAGAAGTAAAAACTCAAAAATAGTCCTTGACTATAAATTCTAGAAAGCTCTGTAACTCACATGACCATCACCTCATAGAAAATTATATGATTAACCATTTTTTTAGTGTATTTTCCAAATTGAGTGGTAAAAAAAAAATGTCGTAAATGTTTAAACATGCTTATGGTGATGTATATACGATGGTGTTGGATTGATCAAATTTGATACTCTAAAAACATTTATCATTTTAAATAAATATGAACTCTTGATAATGTGCAATTTGGCCTGATAAGATAACTATTTAGAGTAATAGTTAAAACAAAGAGATGGATACAAATTGCATTGACCTTAGTGTCATGGTATTCTCTCTCATCAATGAGTTAAGGAACATGGAGATTGCAGTCCATGGTCAAGAGTTTTGTCATTGTTATTCTTGGCCTCATGTTGCATGAAATCATTATGATGATCTTGTAGTTTGGGATGACTTTACTTCACATAAGCTTAAACTAGAAATTGCCCCTTGTGGTGTAAAGGACACAACAAAAAATGGCGGTGTGCTAAAATTTGATATGTGGATTAGATGATGTATCAAAATGTGATATGTATTATGAGGATTTGAAATCTACTATGCTAGCATGATGGGAACAATTTTGAAATACATGTATGATGAGTTGGAGAGCAAATTGTTGTGGTTGGAGAGTAAGTCTGCAATGTTTTCATTGATTGTTTTATTTTTCAATTTCGATTTCTTGTAGTTGCAAAGTGAACTCTAGGTCCCAAAGCATGTCTCCCATAGGTGGCCTATCAATTCCTTGCTCAACAAAACACTTTTCAATTGTCTCTACAAATTTTTGAAGGGAATTAGGGTTTATTTTGATTTTCAAATGAGGATCTATAATATGCTCCAAATTCCCCTTGTTTAGATAGTGTAGATCCCATTCAACAAGGCTTACCTATTCTCTTGGAAGTGTTGGACTAAGGGTAGGTTGAGAACACAAAACCTCAAACAACACAACTCCAAATGAATAAACATATGAATTTTTAGTGAGCTGTTGCCGATGGAAATATTCTAGATCTAGGTATCCAAAATTGCTTTTCACTATAGTGATCACATGAGTGTGATCCCTTAACACCCACTTTTCCCCCAAGTCTGTAATTAGGTTTAAGACTTCATGCATTGTAATTAATGAAGATTGTAATTGTGTTTATGTTAATAAAAACACCAATCAACTGATTGAGAGGGAGTCCTTGCAGCTTGGCCATGATACCATGAGTAGGAGTTGGCGAGGGGGAAATTGGGAAGTTTATATGAAGAAAATAGGAAGCTTTCTCAGAAACCCAACCCACACAAGTAGAACCTTGAATGCATATCCTGTTCAAATCATCCTATTCACCCTAACCATAAGAAACCCATTAATGGAATTCAGAACGGGTAGTTGGAGCTGTTATGACTTCCTTCAGAATCGTACTCGAAGGAGTGATGGGTTGGATGTAACTGTCAGCTAGAAGCACCCAGAATTTCCCCTTCGATTCAGGAGCTTGACCATGGGGAGATTTCTTTTGACAGAAGCGAGTGGGGATCCCCAGGAATAGAGATAATTTTCTAGTGGAGGAAAAGGAATGAGGAGGAAGAGGGTGCAAACACAAGGAGGACACAAGAAAAAAATACACACAATCCACAGAGAACATGCCCACCTAAAGATGGGTAGCCAGAATCACAAACAAATGACATGTAAGTGAGTAGACTGAGCTCACACATACAGACCTGAACAATAAAGAAAAGCTGGGAAGTTTTCATGAGGAAAATAGGAAGCTTTTCCAAGACATGAATGGTCACCCTGGAACAAAGAATACCCATATCCATATTGAAGCCTAGAGGATCGTGGGTTGGTGCTTGTTGGAAAGAAACCAAAACTAGTAAGGGGAGGTTGTATATAAGGGACTGTGTAGTATATAAGGGACTCCATTGCATAAAGGAAATCCAACTGGGAGGGTGCTTGGTAAGCTAGTGGAGGTCCTAGGCTCAGTGGGAAGAGGGGAATTTATGTTGTTTCCAATAAAGTGAAGGAGAGTATAACTTTCCTGATCCATTCCTTCATTCATCAACCAAATCGTGAGATTCCCCTTATGGTATCATGGTCTGGCACATGGGTGGATTGCTATAGAAAGGAGAAAGTGTAGCATAGCCTACAATTGGGTGGAAAGACATTCACCCTCAGTCAGTTGGCTAGTTGAAAATATCACTGAACAAAAAAGTGTTTTCTTGATATGTCTATTGAATGTTTTACAATGGTTGTAATACATATTCTGTTCTTATTAATAGTCTGAATATGATGAATGAATGTAATTTTAAGTTCAAAATGGAGTAAAATAATCTCCTCTTAAAGGGTTAATGAAGTAACTATGATAATTGTGCTTGGGAGGCAAGTGCAAGCCAATAACGTTGTGTTTTCCCTATCCCTTGAATGGAAAGTTTGTAGGATATAATAATATTCAATTGGGGGTCCTGGTAGAATGTTTCTTGCTTGCTAGGGAAGTGGGTTGAAAACATGAGGGAGTAGAGTTAAAATTTATATAGGAAGGTGCCGGGGAAAGGCCACAGATCTGGTGGGTCTGGAAATAATCCTTAGACTAGTTGAAATCCATGTTTAAACATGGAGAATATATCGATCTTTGATTCAATGAGGAGATCAGATCTTGATTGTTGGTTGGAAAATTTGGGCTTCAAATAAGCCTATTGGAAGGATGAGCCTTTGGGAAAACTTGGAAACATGGCTATCGTGAGTTCTTGATGGGAAAGTAATGAGAGTCGTCGATCTATTGGAACGATAGGCCGACAAGATTGGGACCATAGATCCATTGAGTGCTAAGTTGATAATTTCATCGAAAGAGCGGAGTTTGGGAAGGTATGGGGAAAGGAGTAGATGGAACTATCGATGAGGAAAACTTGATGTTGAAAGCTTGAGAGTAGTGCAAGCCATAGATATGTCGGTGTTGAAGCCAATGGGACTCGAGTTGTTGGATCTGGTAATGATCCATTCCAAAGGTAGAATCCTGTTGAAGGGGAAACGACAGTTAACCACCTAGGGGATATGAGATTCGATAGAATGTTTACCATTGGATGTGAGATCTGACAGAATTTTGAGTATTGGATATGAGGGTCCGATGACCGTTGGATCCATCAAAGGATTCCTCATTCGGGAAAGACTGTTTGGGAAGTCGTTTGATCACATAGAGTGGGAAATTTTCGATGGCAGTGACCTGAGTGGGAAGAGATCGTTGATTTTCATATGAGGTGTCCTGTCGAGATCTCAGTCGTAGAATTTTTCATAGACCCCATAGACCAAGTGTTGGGAGGAGAGCGACGAGGCTTCAACCATCACATAGTTTTAAGGTATCAAGTAAATCAGGACCGTTAGATCTATCGAGAGTGGATCCTTCATAAAAGTTGAATCAAAGAATGGATGGTGGGATGTATAACCTGTTTTCTCGATTGGAAGGGAACCTGATTCATCACCGACCATTGATCTGGTGGAGCTAATTGAGTCAGATTTGTTTGATCTGGGAGATTTATTCCATGGTTTGTGTAGTTGCATTTCACCAAAAGAATTGCTGAGAGATAAAGGACAAAGAGATTGAGAATTTGTCACTACCACATCACACACATGCAACACTACATTTAGATGTAGATGATGAAGATGAATTTTACATGTGCGACACATGAGATAAAGGTTGAATAAGGGTGTATACCTGAGACTAGAAGCTTAGTGAAGAGAGAAAATTTAAACATTACACTAGACTAAGCAGGGTTTAGAGGGTCCGGTGTGTTATAGATACATAGCTGGGCCAGTCTTCGAGAGGCCAAAATCTAAAAAATTTACAACCAACTTTTCATTTAGAAGTATGTTGGTGTTTTTTTTATCACAATGGATGATGGTGTGTTTTGCCCCTGTGTGAAGATAATGCAGACCATGGGAAACTCTAATATAGATCTCTAGTGTTCGCTTCCAAGACAAAAGAGGCAAGTCACTCTTATATAGGTGGCCTTATAGTGTACCATAATCATAAACAATAGCCAGACCAATAATGCAGTTCTCATTAAAATGATGAAATTTCACATCAACAAATGGATCAAACTCCACTATTACAGTTTTCTTCTAATCTATTTTTGTACAATTGACGAGGCATAAAAGATTCAAAAAATTCAGTAGCTTAATTATATAGTGTGATAAATAGGGCTAATCCATCTCGCAAGAAGCAAGGTTCTCATGGTGGGTGGTGTGATGTGGCTATCTATAACATTATGTTGAGAAGCTTTTGTGCAGTTAAACCCAAGTGGTGTTTCAATAAAGTTTGCGATGCTGTCATCTACCATTTTATTTTCAATTGCAGTTTCTTGTAGTCTCAAATTGAACTCTAGGTTCCAAAGCACATCTCCAATATGTGGCCTATCAATTCCTTTCTCAACAAGACACTTTTCAATTGTCTCTGCAAAATTTTTAAGGGATTCATGGTTTATTTTTCCTTTCAAATGAGGATCTATAATATGCTCCAAAGTCCCCTTCTTTAGACGGTGTAGATCCCATTCAAATAGGCTTACCCATTCTATTGGAAGTGTTGGACTAAGAGCAGTCCATGCACAAAATATCTCAAATAACACAACTACAAATGAATAAACATCTAACTTTTCAACAAGTTGCTATTGATGTAATATTCGAGATCTAGGTACCCAAAGTCATCTTTCACTACAATTCTCACTTGAGTGTGATCCAGAGTTGGGCCAATCTTGGAGAGGCCAAAATATAAAACTTTTTCTACCAACTTTTCATCCAAAGTATGTTGGTGGTCCTTACATCACGAGGAATGATGGTGTGTTTTTCCCTTTTGTGAAGATAATGCAGATCACATGCAACTCCAATATAGATATGTAGTCTCTACTTCCAGGACCAAGGAGAGAAGTCACTCTTGTATAGGTGGCCTCGTAGTGTACCATAAGAAAAAACAATATCCAGATCGATAATATGGTTATCATTAAAATTATGGAATTGCACATCAAGAAATGGATCGAAATCCACTAGTATGGTTCTCTTTTGATCCATTTTTGTAGAATTGATGAGGCCCAAAAGATTCAAAGCTTCCAACAAGTTCGTTATCTAGTGTGATAACTCAGGCTAAGCCTTCTCCCAAGAAGCAAGGTTCTCATGGTGGGCGGACATCAAGGCCAAATTTGCAAAGATGAAGAAAATAAGGCAGATGACCCTTGCAATGATGAAGAAGATAAGGCAAATTAAATCGATAATAATGAAGAAGATATGGAAAGTGACAACAAGTTACCTTAGATAGGTGTTGGAAATCATTTCCATGGTTGTTCAACTGATTTGGATTTCCATGGACAATTGATAGGTTTGAATCATACATATGATTAAAAATTTTGACCCTTTTATTTAAATGAAATGTATTTAAATATAATATTCACCAAACTCCATTGCAATAAAATGGATCAAATTTGACCCCTTTGTTCAAATGATATGTTTTTTAATATTATATTCACTAGCTTTGAAAAAACTATACTTGGCGTCATATAATTTGAGCCCTCACTTGTCATACTCTGACCTCCAATGCTACTTCCTATGTTTTGGTTGTTTGTAACATTATCTAGAGAAGTTTTTCCGTGGTTAAAATTAAGTAGTGTTTTAGTAAATTCTACGATGTTGTCATCAACCATTTTATTTTCAATTGTAATTTTTGTAGTTGAAAAGTGAACTCTAGGTTTGAAAGCACATCTCCCATAGGTTCCCTATCAATTCCTTGTTCAACAAGACACTTTTTAGATGTCTCTGCAAACTTTTAAAGGGATTCAAGGTTTATGCTCCAAAGTCCCTTTCTTCAAATAATGTAGAGCCCATTCAAGAAGGATTACTTGTTTTCTTGGAAGTGTTGGAGTAAGATTAGGACATGCATACAACACCTCAAATAATACAAATCCATATGAATAAACATATGAATTTTTAGTGAGTTGATACCAACCAAAATATTTAGGATCCAGGTATCCAAAACTACTTTTCACTACAATGCTCACATGAGTGTGATCCAAAGTTGGGCCGGTCTTAGAGAGGCCAAAATATGAAACTTTTGCAACCAAATTTCATCCATAAGTATGTTGGTGGTATTTACAACATGATGAATGATGGTGTATTTTTCCCCTATGTGAAGATAATGCAAACCACGGGCAACTCCAATATAGATTTCTAGTCTCTGCTTCTGGGACAAAGGAGGTAAGTCACTCTTATATAGGTGGCCTCATAGTGTACCAAAATCCATGTAATCATATATGAGAATCATCTCACAATGATCTCCACAGTAACCAATAAGAGACACCAAATGTTTATGGAGAATCTTGGAAAGAGACTCTATATTAGTTTGAAATTCATTAATACCCTATTTAAAGAATGGATTTGTAATGTTCCAAATGCTTAATATATCATAATAGAACAAAAGTACACACCATGTACAACAATGTGAGTGTGGAGCACAACTAAAATATACATAAGAGTGATAAGTTACATAATAACTCCTTAAAGAATAGGAGAACCTCCTCGAAATATCCAAATACATTCTTACATCACAATTCACATGTCCTCAATAATGAAAGCATGATCTTTATATATACCTATTCACACCTACACATGAGGACCCTTTACTATTAGGTTGACCCTATTACATATATATACACATTAAATGTACCTTTAGCCCCATATATGCTCCCCCTTGGGGTCATATCATATACATTTAACCCTATATATGCCCCCCTTGGGTCATAGCATGGCACCCTCCTTTAAAAAGCTTTGTCCTCAAAGCTTTGCTATTAAAGGCTTCACATGTGATGAGATCAAGTAATATGATTTTCTTACATTCTTTATTTATTCATTCCATTGATGATGATCCATCCATTCAAATTAAATTCTTTTCGATTGTAATCCTTGGTGGCTAGTTGTTGCATAATTTTCTTTTACTTGATTCCATGTGTTGTTGTTGAAGCTTCTCCAATTTCTAGTAGATATTGGTATATGATAATATCTTGTTTAATAATGGTTTTGTGATGCTTTTTTCCATGAATATTGATAAGTATTCCATCTTCTTTCTTGATAATGCTGATATCAACCTTCATGTCTTCCTCGAAATATTTCCTAGTAATGAGGGTGTTGATATGGTTTCACATTTGACTGTTTTCCTTTACTCTACACATGCATTTCATATATCTTTTTTTAAGATACAATGGCATCCTCTATCCTCTTTTCTTAGTCTTTGATTACTCTAGCCTTGGAGACAATACCATCATATTTGGCATGTACATCCTCTAGATGAAGTTCAACTTCTTCAAGTATCTTCTGGTGACCTTCTTAAATATTGACTTCTTTCTCCTTTTGAAGCTACAATGTCACCCCATTTATGAATTTCTGATGTCCTTCTTCAATTTTGGATTGCATTTCCGATTTTACCTCATCAATATTTAGGGATTCCTCAACCTTCTTGCAAACTTCCTCTTGAAGTATTTTGGTAGATTCTTCATCCAAGATCCTTGTTTCTTCTTGATTTTGATAATTCTTCTTTCAATGTCTTCTTAACCTCATCCAATAGTTTTTTTTATTATGGTTTCTCAATATACATATCTCTTCATCTTTCTTTTTCAATTCTTCCCTTGAATCATCCTTTTCCCACTTTGTGTTTCTACTATTTTCTTGCTTTAAGTTCTTAACCTCCTTAATGAGTGATTCATTAAGGGACTGCATATTGATGAACTCATCATTTTTCTTTGTAACATATCTTCTTAGATCTTCATTGTCCTTTTGCAATTTGGAGATATTTCCTTTTGATTCCTTGAATTCCACTTGAATTTTATAAATCTCCTCCATTTTTATCCTTGATCCATTTATTTGAGAAGAGTTTTTCAAAATTTTCCCATGTGAGGGAGAATCTAGTACCTTCATCAAGGCTATACCACCATTTGAAATCTTCACCATCAAACTTAAGGCTTACCCAAAAATGAGTAATACAATGTTCTTTTACCATCCTCAACCATTCCGCGGGATTGATTTCATCTTTATCTTCATCTCCTTTAAATATAGGTATTGCCATTGATTCTTAAGTGAGGTCTAACCCCAACACTCAACTTACAACCTCAATATATTAGGAATAATGATCTCAAATAGTTATAATACTCATTCCAATATAATATTATATGTTTTCTCTTTCCAATGGCTTTTGAATTAGCTCATTCATACATTCCAATCAAACATTATGATAGTTTTAAGTGAACATATATTTGAAACCCTTAATTTGGAGTCCGTCCTCCTATCTGGCCTTCCTTCTAATGTATTTCTAAAATTTTGGCCCCTATGAGTCTGAAATTTTGACATGTAATACTCTGAAATGTCTTCTCTACAATTCCACAGGTATGACCAAAATTGGATGTGCCAAGTGAAATTTTTATAACTTTCCCAAACCTTGCTAGTTTTTGGCCTTTCAGGGAGAGTAAACTTATACAGAATGCCTCGCGTCCAATATTTAATACTTGATTCTGAAATTTGTAGAAAAAATAATATGGAATGTCCTCTTTCAAATGCAATTAGTTTGACTAAATTTGGATCCTCTTCAAAGAAGATAGGACTATTTTACCCAAAACACTTTTTCGAGGCTAATTATAGGACTAGTCAACAAACCCTATCTTCCATAGGTTATATCTGCAAAATCATACTGACCCATAAAATAAAATTAGTACCACATGTACCTTGATATGTCTTCTAAATAAATTTCAAGTTTCATTATCTGAATCATTCCTAAAAAAAGTTATAGAAAAAATTCTAAGATGACTTTCGTGGAGAAGAAAAACACTAGGACCGATGCTCTGATACCAAATGTAATGTTCCAAATGCTTAAGATATCATAACATAACACTCCATGTACAAAACTGTGAGCATGGAGCACAACTCCAATATAAATGATAGAGATAAGGTGCACAATAACTCCTTAAAGAATACACGAACCTCCTCCAAATAACCAAATACATTCATACATCACAATTCACATGTCCTCAATAATGAATACATGATCTCTATATATACTTATTCACACCTACACATGAGGCCCCTTTAATATTAGGTCAAGCATATTACATATATTTACACATTACATGTACCTTTATCCCCATATATTCCCCCCCTTGGGGTCATATCATATACATTTAACCCTATATATTCCTCCCCTCTTTTCACTGCCCATCGATCTCTCCTTCATAGAATTTCCTAAAATTTCCCACACCAATCACCCAAAATTCATTGAATTTATTAGTGGCCTCTTGAATCACTACAGGAGTAAAGTGCCTATAAATAATTTTCGGTGCACATGAAACATAGTTACCGATGCCACTTTTCCCAGAAACTTTATTGCCCATGGTATGGAAGTTACCTTCATAAAGGGAGAGGGGAAGGTATCTATAAGGCCCCTCATGTATAGTCATAGTTCCCTTGCAATGACATCCTAAACAAAAAAGTGCAAAAAATGAGGCCTAATGCAAAAACACCTCCATTATTCTCCTAATCAGTGGAACTTTGCTAGTAGATTTGGAAGAATTTCCTCCGATATTTAGCGCAACTACAACCACAGGAGGAATTACATGGGATAGTGTTGGATTTGGTCCTGTTAGCCCCCCAAGATAGGGGTAACTTAGGAGATGATGTCTCGAGACCCATAGATAGCAGACATGGAGTGTTGAGAGTTCTATGACTAGCACAACCCACATAGCCCCTCTACTTTACCACATAGTAGCATCCACTACACTGGCTTGGCTCCAAGAGGATAGTAGGTCTTGATTTATGAGGTAACAAGTCCAGTCTCGTGGTAAGTATCACCTAAATATTTGAAGCATTTGAACATGTTGAAAATAATCATTTCTTGATTATGAAATGTTTGCATGGATATTGTACCTTTTGCCTAGTTTCACATTGGTGGGTGGCATCTTTCCTTGGTAAGTAGGTCAAATCGGGAAAAGGGTTGCTACTAAGTGGTTCCCTGAAGGGTCATCATACCATTCCTCCTCATGCTTACCACTTTACACACTTCTTCCCCTTTCGTTTCCTCATCTTTTGAGATTTTGAGCTCATTGATCCAAGAAGGATTGTACCTCATTTCATGGGAAGAAGGGGATAAAGGCCTAGAGGTGTTGTAGCTGGAAAAAGTTAAAATCTAATCATTATCCTTCCACATGCTTGCCCTAAGGTCCTGAGATCAATGAAACACTACTCCATAAAAAACAAGGTCTTTCTAAAACATGTAATTAATAAGTGTCCCGTTTGTTGTGGGAATGCATTTGCAGTTTCTTTTAATTTCCATTGCACATAACACTCAATGTTCGGACCATAATAAATTAAAGGTAAGGGCTTGGGAAAATGTTGCATTGCAAATGACGTACACAACACACCTTCCACAAAGACACCCATAAATGAGACACTACGAACTTTTGATATGTCAAGAACCCCATACCTAGAAGTCTTCCCCAACCCATCTCATACTCATCACATTTCTAGTCTACTTGGGAAACATTCCTTGACTTGGGGATTGGCTTACCCAATAGGGAACCATGACACCCCTCCCATACCTAAATTAGGAAAAAATTATAAGGCCTTTGAGCATATTTTTATTTTGAAAAGGGGGTTTGATGCACATGTTTGGGTGGTTCTTATATTAATTATGGATTACTTGGCATGATACTTGTGACTTGTGGACCCTTGAAGGGCATACTTGTTTGTCTTTGCAGGACCTTGCCCACAGGATGGACAATGGACACAACATGAACAAAACCATGGATGATGAACATTGCACATAGAGGATAGAGGATGTTGCCTTTGGAGGAACTTTGGCATCACTAGAGGATGAGGTCACACCCTTCTCCACTTAGACATTGGCCTTTGGAGGCCTAGGACATCTTCTCCTATCCTTTGACGTCACCTTGGAAGGCTGGGGTTTGATGGATGAGATGGTTCTAGAGACGGATTGATAGGAGGAGACCATGGCAGGGCACTTTGGCATGACACATGGCCTTTCGAGGCCCAACATCTCCCTCCCCATGCCTGAAGTTTCACTTGGAGATCCTACGTCACTCTCTTAGGGTACGACGTCACCCTTCTAGGGTTTTATTTCATGTAAAATTTTAGTTTTCGCATAATGTAAAGACAAATTGAAGGGGTAGACCCCATTATATTTGGTTTTTGACAATTTAAAGTGGACAAATAGGTCAAGGTATCCCCATGTAAATAAATATCCTTGACATTTCATTTTATCATCACAACTTCTCACCTTTCTAAGAGGACTACTTCTGAATTTTTCACTATTTTTGGGCAATCGATTTCTCTCTCTTATGCGCTATCTCTTGGAGGTCAATTTTGGATACTTCTTTCCTAAATTTTGGATAGTATTGCTGCAATTAAGGTTTTTTCTTCTCATATCTTGGTGAAGTAAGTAAATTTATGCAATTTTGTCTCATTAAATGTTGTATGGTGAATTTTACTTGTTCATATTTAATATCTTACTTGGAAAAACCCTAAGAGAGGAGCATAAGTGCTTCCTCCTCTCACAAGGTTAATATTATCCATAATTTGTGAATAAATCCTACCTAGGGTTAGACTCTAAATCCCTAAAGTTCTATCACTGTAGGATTTTATCCCTAGATTCCTGATTCTTGACCTAGGTGAAGCTACAAGAAGGGAGAAAAGGTTTCTAGGGCCCAAAAGTGATTGCACCCTAGACAATCCCTCTCCTTAAGGTTCAATCTCTAAGGCCATAATGTGATAACACCTTAGAGATTGAATCCTACCTCTTGGTTACATTTAGATCAAGTTCCAAGTTAGTTTCATTTGCTTTTGTAAAGACTCCATAGCCCTCAAAGGCACTAATATTCAAGCTCTCTTATGGTGAAAGTGATCAACAAACTCTCAATTTTCATTCTCTCAAACTTCCTACTAACTTTAATAACACTAAATTAAGCTAATTTACTAATAAGCCTTTGTTGTTGCAAAGTTTTTCTACAACCATCCTAACATACACTAATTTGTTGCATACATTGCTCTAATAGTAGCCTAACATACCAAGAAATTGAATCTAACAATTGGACATTGTTCTATTGAGTTAATGCTAAGTTTCATGGTAAATTGTTGCAATTATGAAGTGTATGTTTTTCTATTGTTATACTTTTTCTATTTCTGTTATACTACTGTAATTTTCTACAATTTCATAACAACCATAATGATCTTTGTTGTCTAGTCTTAAAGAGGTATTACTTGCATACTTGTGCTTGGAAATCATCATATATATGCTATAAGTGTTCTTGTCCCGGGTAGGTACTCAAGACATGTTTTACCTCTTAGCTCTCCTTGACCTAGAGCTTGACTTAGGTGATCAAAAGAGGCAGTGATAGGCTTGGATAACAAACTTGATACTTTGATCCCTTGAGATCACAAGGGAAGCCTCCCCTATGATGGATCTCCTCCATCACCAAAACATGGGGATTTCTTACTAAGGTGACATTGATAGGATATCCTATAGTTACTCAATATTTGGTGATCTTGTTTTGGGATTTGCACAACTACAAATCCTAGGATAACATTTTAGTTCCGTTGTTGGGGAGGGTTGAGTCATTCTCCTCGATGACATATCTTTTGGTAAAATTTCTCCCGAAGCCCTTATTTCCTAAGTTTACCTGGCAACTCCTCTGAGGGTAGTTCCCTCACCTTCCTTTGATGACTCCTCTGATATATTCATAAGTGTCATCCTACTTTCAACTTTGTATTGAGTGATGACAACATGACACCATAGAATGACCATGAAGGATATCCTTCTATTGATTTTGAGAACATTCTTGGATACCCAAATGAGTTTGATATTTGGTCGGAAGATCGAATGTTCAGGGGTTATGTCGTTATTCATATTGTAGAGTTCCTTGAGTACATATGGGAAATATAACCATAACATGAGGACATACAAATAAAATTATTTATAAATTTATTGGCCTTGGAAGTGAGAAATTGGATCAAGGATTGCTGCAAGCCAAAGGGAATAACTTCACTCATAGATCTCATCAATAGATTTATTGAGTATTGGTGCCCAAATTATTAGACATATGAATATGTCCTTTGAGATATTACAATAGTCCTTGAGGATGTGGGGTTCACCACTGAGATTGTAGAAGATCTCAAGAAGGTTCACCATGCTTAAAACCAAGAACCCGAGGAAGAGATTTGTGAAGGAATTCCTCATGAAGACGAAGTGTTGGTGTTTGATCCTCCTTTTGATGAAGTCATTCAAGCCTCCATGCCTCCTGCACATAAAGTAGAGAGCACGACAACTTACAATCCTTTCCAAGACTTTAATGATGCTTTATTATATGACTCAAAAAGTGAAGATGTGTTGGAGGAACCCTTGGATGCACTAGACCCTTCATGTTATAATGAAAGTGATGATGTGATTGAAAATATTGATGATTTTATACATGTTGGGAGATGTAAATGGGATGTGTTTTGTCTTGATGAAGATCCCATTTATGACATTGAAGGTCATTTTCAATCCTTTCCTTTACAACCATGTGTGATTGCTACTGATTCAGATGTTTAGCAACATGAAATTACATGATCACATATTTTTTCCAACCACCCAAGGATGACTTACTACAACATTTTCATGATGAATTTTGGTCGTACCCTGGGGGTTTTGATACATATTATTTTGAGCACTTGGATTTACTCTATGAAGAAAATTTTCAACCATCGATGTGCTCCAATTTTGATGAGGGCAAGGACATGATTTTCCCTAAGAATTTTTTTTGTGACAAGACTTTCCATCCTTATCCTTTTTCACCTTGCTCTTCCACAATAGATATGGTTGGTAGTTCTTGTCATGATAGTCACTTACCGGTGGGACATAGTTGTTTTCAACCTATGGTTTGTTGTGGATGTTTTCATTTTCACACACATGATAGACAAGCCTCGAGTTAGAAGCAACATTTTTTCTTAGGGCCTAGTTTCATCCCTTACCTTTTTCCCTTTTCTCCCATAGACAACCATAGAACCTTTCGTAGGTTCCTTCTCATCCCTTCTTCTATAAATTCCATTGATAACTTTGTATATGAGGATGAGGATCTAACTTCGTCTAATTTTATTGGCCTTGTCCTAGGACAGATAGGGTAGGGTTGTGGTGATACCTCATTACATGATTTTCTCCCTCCATCCCACCTCCATGAGCTATATTTTATGGTTGGATATGTTATAATGACTGTTCTAACTCATGATATCTTTGTGCTCGACTTATCCTAATGTTGGTTTGTGATTGTTAGGTAGCTAGAGAGGTAGTAGTGGGGGCCCAGAGGGCCCATAGTGATAATAGTGGAGGCCATTCAATCTAAGGTGGACTAGGTCCACTATTTTATTAAATAAGGTCCACTATGGTAGTTAGATATAATAAATGGGTAGTTAGATATAATAAATGTATGAGGACTTCTTAGAAGGTTCTACTTCTAGAAGATTCCTCCTCTAGAACATTCTTAGGTGATGGTAGCACTATATAAAGAGGTTCAAGCAATGTAATGAGATATGAAGAGAATTATTGTATTGTGAGCTGTAGCTCAATAGGAGGATGCCCCCTCGAAGAGGCAAGTGAACAGGAGAGGATCTCTTCCATAATAGGATCCATTGTATGGTGTTGCCCTACCTCAAGGGTTTGATAGTAATAAAAGAGATTTTGCATATTGTTCTTCTATATATATTGTGGTGATTTTGTATTCAGTTCTTTGGTTCTTAACAAGTGGTATCAGAGCACTTTCCTTGGTAGACATTGTGGGAAAATATTTTATATTTTTGCAGATATTTTTTTTCAGAGAAGAAAAAAGACGACCATGACATTCCAGAAAATTTCGGTATATTTATGTGAAAAATTTGCAGAAAAAGGTTGTAGATATGAGTTCCTCTCAGAAAAACACCCAATTTGAAAAAGAAAAAACGTCTGAAATGGAGTCCGGGAAGTCAAGATATTGAAGTTTTAAAATCTGCAATTTTTCAGGGTTTTTTTTTTCCGCGGACGGCGGTGCGATTTTTTATTTATTTATTTTTGTAGCACCTGGAGGCCAAATTTGCCCAAACAAATTACAGATCTGAGTTACTCTCACAAGTTCACCCAATTTAAAAAAAAAATTTAGCCGAAACGAAGTCTGGGAAGTGAAGTTTTGAACATTTTAAATTTAGCAATTTTTTAGGGTTTTTCCAGAAAAAACCGCGATTTTCTGCCGTAAATTATTGTTCTATTTTTTGGTTTTTTTCATGACGTATGTGGGACCGAAGATTTCATAGGGTTTT
>JZKD02S0246298.1:0-21163 GCA_000966675.3 Picea glauca
CCCCCCCCCCCCAAAAGCCAAACACTAAGAAGACAATTGATAAAGAGACAAAGGAGTTGGTAGGTCAGAGATTGTAAATAGGTAAAGGAAAAAAACCTATCATGAAACACTTTCATACCTCAAGAAGCATGGGGAATATGATGGCATGGGGTGAGAAGCTAATACCAGAGCCATTAGACGAAGATGTTGACATTAAGGCCATAGATTATAACAAGAAAAGACAAGTTTCAATAAGAAGAACAAGTATGAAAATAAAATTAACTTTAGACAACACTATATTTAAGACCACTGATGAAACTGTGTTAGACACAAATAAGGATAAATTTAGTGAACTATTAGGTGCAAGGTTGGATATATCTCAGGCCACGATTAAAAAAGCCAAAGAATATGAGAGAGAGTCTTCTACCATGAGGAAAAAATTAGAATATATCATGCATCAAGTGGATTACTACAAGGATACCACACAGGAAATGGTGATCCTAAGAGATGACTTCTTAGAGGATCATGGAAGATATAAGTTTTTCAGGAATGTATTTATGGAAAAATTCATAAATTATCAAGAGGAAACCTTTTTATGCTTTGTATCACATAAGGAGATGTTGAAGTAAACTTAGAAAGAAAATAGAACCTTGAGCCAGATCGAGTACATTAGAGAAATTTAGGAAAAACAAGGAGAGGAAGAGAATGTTATCAGAATGCTCATTGATGACAACATGTATAAGATACTGAGGGAAGTACATTATTAGGTTCACGCCATTGTTGAACCAAAGAAAAATATGCAGGAAAGGTGGGACAAATTCCTCAAGAGTTAGAGGAAAAATGATGGGAAGATGACAAAAATCCATTTTCCTGAGTTCGGATCACAAAAATATTTTCGAGACACCAGTGACATATTGAAGTATCTCATAGACAGTGAACCAAAATATGAGTCAAACGTCCACAATATGACCACCTTGGCATGAGGGAAATTTAAAATTTTTATGGAAGACACCATCAAAAAAACGATCATTCTAGAGTGTGTGGCCATTAAGGTGGACAAGTATAAACAACGCACTAGAGAGATGAGGGAATTACTCAACACACCCATGGATAAACATCACTTCCCTTACATGCATGTGTGAGGACCTCTTCTCCCAGTGGGTCAAGTATGACAAGGTGAATCCAATGGAGTATTCACCTGATAACTAAGGAATAACTAAAAGAAAACACATGGATGAGTCCATTTCTTTCTGTGTTTTCTTAAAATAGCATTAGTGCTATTTTTAGATAGTTTAATTTTTGATAAATAAGATAATTGACTATGCATTTGGGGTCATTGTCTTTTGTAATAAAATTTTGGGTTGATGCAAGTGAAAACTACTTTTCAAAGTTAATTCAAAAGCTTAGAAGGATCCAAGGAGTTTTACCAAATCTATGGTTGTCATCTTATCAGTGGATTGTTATACATTTTTATTGAAAGATACAAGAATCTAGTAAGATCTTAATTGTTTCTAGTTATCTTGATTGGTTAAGAAATATCTAGATAAAGTTTCGTGAAATCTGATGTTATTTAATTCTCTATGTTATGTAAATTGAGAAAATTTCATAATTAATTCTTGCTTCTCTTTCCTCGTATATTTATACATGCATGTTATTTATTTATGTTCCTTAGGTATATCCAGCGATTGATAAATGTCATTTGGTATTAGTGCTAGAGGGATTTAATTGTAGATATTACTTACCTACCATTGTTAAGGGTTATCTTGGGCATAGATTTCCCCAACAAGTCTAATTATTATTTTTTTCTCGTTCCCCCTTGTAATTAAACATAAAATAATGTAAATAAGAAAGAGAAAAGGTAATTGAATAGTTCAAGAAACACATTTGAAACAAAACAAGAAATCATTAAATCTCATCGAACGACTATCATACCATTAATCAATAGGATCACACTATTCCAAATGGGGAAGAGTCTAATTGGGCCTCGTCCTTGGATGTGATTCCTACTATTGATTCAAATGGAATACAACCCCCTCCCCAAAATTGGCGCTAGAAGGAGGGCCTGATGAATGGAAATTCATCAAAGAAGCCCACATAAGGAAGATAATCCCACTTCTAGTATCTCACCTCGGGTCGAGTATAGCACTGATTATCACCTTCAAATCCAATACATCATTTCCCATGAGGAAGTGAATGCATTTAGGAGAATAACTAGAGTGTACGCTAGGCAAATAGGAGCATTACATTTAAATCCATTACTCCCTTGGAAAAGAAGAACTGTAAGACCCGTTGTATCTATAGCGGAACATACCTTCATACACACCGTCAAAGACTTAGTGGAATTTTCCTTAATTGAAATAGAACAACCCTTTGGATTAATCCCTAACACACCAACTGTTTAACCACCCGTCAATACTTATTCTAAATTAGAAGACCTAGAGTCAGAAGAAGAAGAATCTGATTTAGAAGCTTTAGACTATGAATCATATCACATGAGTGAAACTAATGAAAATTCATAGGAAGGAAATAAACAACCTGGGAATAACCAACCTTGTTTGGCTAGATATGCCTTGGCCTTACCTGGTCATTTACATAAATTACTAAGGCATACAGAGAAACTACTCCCTAGTTTTGATCTTGAGACATCCGAGTTGCCAGAAGATTGTAATGTCCCCACTTTGGGACATCATCATAGTGCAGAGGTTTATGATGACCATAGTAGCCAGATGGATGTTATAGAAAGTACAGGGGTTATTGAGAGGCATTGTGGGGTCCATCTTTCATTACTCATCCTAGTTCATCATTATGAGACATTCCACATAGATTGTCTTTGGTTCCGTGGAATTTCGATGATTTCCATGATTTTGACTATTTTGAGCCATAAGTTAATTGAATGTACTGAACAGGTCATTTTGGGCACATTACTTGGAGGAACCTCTTAGTGTAATAGCTCATTGGAATTGGGAGAAGAAACACTACAGGATGGGATGGTGAGAAGTGACTTTCATTGGCCTGGGAAGCCACAAGGAGAGATAAGGTGTTTTTCAGAGGTAAAAAGGTTAATTATTTAATTAAAGTGATTTAATTAATTAATTAAATATTAATAAAATGAAAGTCACTTTGGAGGGACAAGGAGAGAAAAAAGTATAAAGGAAAGGCAAGGGACTCTACTCATTTATTCATGTATGATCATATTTTGATATCTGGCTTTTAGCTAGTGAGCCTAGCATTGGGGGTTTTGAGGGTTTTGACTTAAAAAACCCTAGAGGTCGATTCGGTGGTGAAAGATATACTTAGTTGTAGGAGGATTCTACATCAGTTACATGTGCATATAGATGAAGGGTGCACCAGTTGAGGGTTTCTAGCAGGAGGGATGCACCATCCATTGAGAGAAGATTCATTCTAGCCGAGGAGAAGAGATTTCGGGAATTCCATGTATTGTGTTTTCCTTGCAGGTACCATAGCGCCATTATTGGAAGTTTTTGGAGGTATTCTTATGGAGGATTGATTGGCATTGAGAGAGGGACAATTTACCTAAGAGGAGGGCACACCATTATTTAGAGGGTAGCTAGATCTAAGGATCTAACAGGTATCTTTCCGAGTTGAGCACTTGGGTTTTCATTATCATGCACCAATCTATCATTCTAGTGGATTGGTGGAGCTATTGGAGGTCTCTAGGAGAGAGGATGAATTATTAGGGTTTCAGGCATCTAGGGGGGCGCACCATTCCTTCAGGAGAATTAGATCCATAGGGTTGGAGAGTGGCTTTGGAGATTTGAGCACCTGGGTTGTGCTTACAGCTGCTCGATCTATCATTTGGCATATTTCTTTGGGTGATTGGGCACTTTTGGTAGCAGGGCCGAATTTTTGAGGAGCTTCAGCTATCCAGCAGGGTGTGGCACATTCCAGCTTGGGGGTTTAACATTCTTAAGGCCCAGATCTACTTGTATTCAGTCCTCATTGTGTATCCAGCCTTTGGAGGCTTATTGTAGTCTTCTATTGGAGCATTTTGTAGCAGCTCTATTGTCTATCTTCTTAGCCATTTGTTGAGCATTCCATATTGGCATCTTCATTGTAGAAGGTTTCTCTATTTCATGAATAAAAGTAGATTTGAGATGTTTTGTCTTGTCTATCATATTTCATATGGTTGAGGTATGTCCATGATTGTATCTTCTTGTTTATTATTGCAAACACTCATATAAATACATCAGTAAACCCTAGGGATGAAATCAAGAGGCCATTCAGCAAGTAAACACATCTAAACAAGTAGGTCAGCGAAGTGTTTGAGGAAATGCCACAACCAATAAAGTTTTAAAGGCACCCAAAACCATGATGTTCCTGTCATAATGTCTTGGGATCATGACAGTGGTATCGTAGCTTAGATTTCTTCTAGCAAGTGGGAATTAGCACATGCATGCAGAACCATAGAGGGGTCTTCCATAAGAGGATATGGATATTGTTAATAGGATTGAGGAGTGTGAGAGGGAATATGAAACCATCAATAAATTCAAAGGGGTAATAACATTCCAATGGTTCCTATCCTATAAAAATCCTAGTTGGAACAAAAATAAGATTGCACGTTGGCTCAATTAAAGGGAGGAAATCATAGCAGCCTATTGGGGGAACCCCACCCATTAAAAACCCCACACCCATTAGGAGCACACAACTTTGATATAGTTGCAAGGTGCCTTGGGAACCAGATCATAGGTGTAGGGGTAAGGACTAGAAGCACACTATTGAGGCACACTATGACTGTGATGATGAGATGAGTGAGGATGGAGCGATAGATGATGATTTGGGATGGTCTGATGATTATATTGACTCTTGCACATAGGCTATTGATAGTGACTCTTGTACAGAGGATGATGCTACTAGCATGCTTGAGGAGGATGATGACCCTTGTGTAGTGGATAGGCAGTTGGATGGAAAAGACAATAGCACTAGTGTCTCAGCAAACATATCACATACCACTGATGACCTTACACCTCAATAGAATGGTGACACTAGTGAGGAGTCACAAGTGTTAGCACCTAGAGATGATGAGCTTCCTATGATGGTAGTGACACATCTGTCATCCTTCCAGACACCCCTGATAGCCACATCACATGAGGAGGTCAGTGGCATGTCAGATAGGATTGATGAGCCTTGTGTGAGGGATGCACACCACAAACATGTAGATCCGCTGATCCAAGAGGAGATACAAGGAGTACAAACAAGGGAACTTACACATACAGATCAACCAAAGGAGATTGAGTCACAGTTTTTGGAGACTCCATTAGTTGAGAAGATTGTGGATGTTGATAGGTTGATGGGACACTCACTTCCAGGATCGACCTGCATTGATGAGGATGCACTCTTTATTGGTCAGGATGACCATGGCACATGTCTGGATACATCTACATGGGATCTAGGCGTAGATGATAGTAGCAGGGTGAGTGCATAGGAGGATACAGATGCTCATACATGATACAGTGTGATTCAGGAGATATCACCTAGTGGTGGGATGCAGTGGTAGATAGGAGGACCCAACAACACAGTAGATAGTGAGCAGTTCAACACGTTATCTTATGTAGAGAGTGTTTTTGGGGACTCCATATTTGACACTAGAAGGATTGATAGTAGCAGTGAGGGATATGAGGTGGCACCTCAACATGACCTTGATCAAGAGCCACACCACTTAACAACACAGTTGAGAGTCAGTGAGGCTATGGTCATGGCAGCCACTAGGTGTAGTGATGACATGCATGCATTGATGGCAGATTATTGTTGGAGAGCGTCAGTGGCACATGGTAGTTCAGATGAGGGAATTGCCATGGATGATTTTCATACTCTCAGGGAGAGAGTATCTATGATGAGGACTGACTACCAAATGTTATTTACTGACATAGATTATCTATTAAGGGTTAGTGATATGTATCATGAGGCTCTGAGGGAGCAGGAGTGGGAGATGGACCGACTCACTCAGAAGTTGGAGAGCACTCGAGGATTCTTGAGAGGTACACAGACAACCCTTCAAGAATCAGATTCTAGTTCAGATGAGTCTCGTGAGGAGATTCATTAGAGATCCACTTCATCTATCTTAGTGGACACTCAGATGTATCAGTCAGTCATGTTTATAGAGGATTGTTATTGATCTAACAAATTAGCACCAATTGATGGAGGACACTTCCATTTGTGTTCCGAGAGCAGTTAACCTCCATGTAGAGGTTGATCCAACAGTATGCCTAGGATCTACAATGCAGCAAGAGTCTAAGGGAGACAACATGATTATGTCAGAGCATACAGTGGTGAGTGATAGTGCACAGGGGCATGCCAAGATTTATGATGGGATTCAGAGGGGTGTATTTCCTTGCAGGGAGGAGACACACTTAGGGGAGCATGCAGATGCCACTTCGTGGCGGCATCACATAGTTATGATACCTCACCTTCACCATTTCAGCAGGGACATGGGGGATGAGGGATGGAGAGTGGTTTACCAGCAGATGGAGTTACATCCGGTTGTACCTGATGATTGGGGTTTAGTGATGACTACATGAAATCAGTTATGATGGGTATCGGTATACATTATTTTGGTCGAATCCTCGGGATTGACCAAGACATGTGGTATTTTTCAGTCCTATGGACAACTACAGATGTTTTTTTAATCCTTTCTCGACATTTTTATCATAGGCAACAACATGAGGAAGGATTGGTCGTGGTTGAGGACATGGGCAATGGCTAGGCCAAGACCACCTGACAGGAGTATCTTTACGACATCCTGTCGGATAGAGGTGGATCGTCATAGGAAAATAGCTGATACTTGGTGCATGATGGTGAGCATCATGGGCCCAGAGATAGCAGATGAGCACAGAGGGCTTCTGACAGTGATCAGTCTCACACAGGAGTAGTTAGAGAAGATTGGAAGTGATAAACTTCCAAGTTTACCATGGGATCTGGGTGTTCATTTGGTTAGCAAGATATCTTACTATAGGGTGACCCAGGTTGTGCCAGAGAGCCACATATGCCACCATGGGTTGGTTTAGAGTGGGCCTACAAGGATTTTTCCGATGGAGCGAGGCATATTTTCACTCTTGGTCATCATGATCGGACATGGAGATGGGTGGAAAGATACTTTCTCTACAAATATGTCTTTACTGATACAGTTTTTGGACAGCAGGTCCAATACTCACAGGTATTTCAGCTGGAGGACCCAGGAGAGGAGGACTCAGGATGTATGCAGGGGGCAGATAGTCATGGTCAGAGTAGTGCAGGGCCAATAGGGTGATATTCAACAGAGTTTAGCATGGGACCCAGGGATTGTAGGTTTGGGAATTTCACTAACTGACAGAGATGAGTGGACCTTTGTAGGGGGAAGTTGTTCTAAATTTCCATTAAGCTTTAGTGTCGAGAGGAGCACATCAATTGCAGGTGTCTCACGGAGGTCTTGCAGCACCTCATTCTGGCATCAACATGTGCAGTTGATGGGGGCCGTATGGATATTGGTAGAGACTTGGAGGATGGATTCATTCCGAGATGAGCCCATGTGTCATATGCAGGAGACTCCCAGAGTTGGTATATTTCAGGGTTATACTTCCCAGGGGCTAGTAGTTCATGAGTTGACATGGGACCCCAGGGGAAGAGAGTATGCATGTTTATCCTTGGATGAGTTCTAATGTGTATCCCATAGGTGTACATGGGATCCTGGTATTTTATTTGAGGGGATTTGGTTATTGCTTGAGGATAAGCAATTTTCTCGCAGGGAGGACTGTAATGTCCCCACTTTGGGAAATCATCACAGTGTAGAGGTTTATGATGACCAGAGTAGCCAGATGGATGTTATAGTGAGTACAGGGGTTATTGAGAGGCATTGTGGAGTCCATATTTCATTACTAATCCTATTTCATCATTATGATCCATTCCACATAGATTGGCTTTGGTTCCGTGGAATTCCGACGATTTCCATGATTTTGACTATTTTGAGCGCATAAGTTAATTGAATTCACTGAAGAGGTCATTTTGGGCACATTGCTTGGAGAAACCTCTCAGTTTAATAGCTCATTGGAATTAGGAGAAGAAACACTACAGGATGGGATGGTGAGAAGTGAATTTTAGTGGCCTGGGAAGCCACAAGGAGAGATAAGGTGTTTTTCAAAGGTAAAAAGGTTAATTAATTAAATAAAGTGATTTAATTAATTAATTAAATATTAATAAAATAAAAGTCACTTTGGAGGGACAAGGAGAGAAAAAAGTATAAAGGAAAGTCAAGGGCCTCTACTCATTCATTCATGTATGATCATATTTTGTTATATGGCTTTTAGCTAGTGAGCCTAGCATTGGGGGTTTTGAGGGTTTTGACTTAACAAACCCTAGAGGACGATTTGATGGTGAAATATTCCACCTAGCTTGTCCCAAGCTTGATCTTGGAGATGCAATACGCTCCCACACCATCCTAGTTCTATATCTACTCAGTTGCAGGAGGATTTCACATCAGTTAAATGTGCAGATAGATGAAGGGTGCACCAGTTGAGGGTTCCCAGTAGGAGGGGCACACCATCCATTCAGGGAGGATTCATTCTAGCTGAGGAGAAGAGATTTCAGAAATTCCAGGTATTGGGTTTTCCTTGCAGGTACCATAGCGCCATTATTGGAAATTTTTGGAGGTATTCTTATGGAGGATTGATAGGCATTGAGAGAGGGATGATTTCCCTAAGAGGAGGGCACACCATTATTTGGAGGGTAGCTAGATCTAAGGATCTAGCAGGTATCTTGCCCAGTTGAGCACTTGGGTTTTCATTGTCGTGCCCCGATATATCATTCTAGTGGATTGATGGAGCTATTGGAGGTCTCTAGGAGAGAGACTGAATTATTAAGGTTTCAGGCATCTAGGGGGGCACACCATTCCTTGAGGAGAATTAGATCCATAGGGTTGGAGAGTGGCTTTGGATATTTGAGAACTTGGGTTGTGCTTACATTTTCCCAATCTATCATTTGGCATATTTCTTGGGGGTGATTTGACACTTTTGGTAGGAAGGCCAAATTGTTGAGGAGCTTCAGCTATCCAGCAGGGCGTGGCATGTCCCATCTTGGGGGTTTAGCATTCTTACGGCCCAGATCTACTTGTATTAAGTCATCATTGTGTATCCAGCCTTTGGAGGCTTATTGTAGTCTTCTATTGGATAATTTTGTAGAATCTCTATTGTCTATCTTCTTTGCCATCTGTTGATCATTCCAGATCGACATCTTCATTGTAGCAGGTTTCTCTATTTCATGAATAAAAGCATATTTGAGATGTTTTGGCTTGTCTATCATATTTCATATGGTTGAGATATGTCCATGATTGTATATTCTTGTTTATTGTTGCAAAAACTCATATAAACACATCAGTGAGCCCTAAGGCCAAAATCAAGATGCCGTTCAACAAGTAAACACATCTAAACAAGTAGGTCAACGAAGTGTTTGAGGAAATACCACAACCAATAAAGTTTTAAAGACACCCAAAACTTTGATGTTCCTGGCATAATGGCTTCAGCTCATTACAAAGATCATATTAAGAAATTTATATTGGTTATCTGATTGATGAATATACAACATGAGGATGTAGTATGTCAAATTTTCCCTTACACATTTGAAAATCCATCTTCCACCTGCAATTTCAACCTCCTAGATTGTTCTATAACTAGCTGGACCAAATTCCAAAAGGACTTCTTAGACAAGTTTGCAAACGAAACCACATCTAGGGCTCTAATTACTGAATTGTTCACTAAAACTATGGGCCCTAGGGATAAAGTTAAGGATTTTAACCAACCTTTTACCATGATCCTGAAAAAATTTCAACAAGATGAAAAACTTGCCCGGTAGTTACAAATTGAAGTATATGCAAATTCTCTAGTAGCTTCTATTTCCATGTTTGTTAAGATAGCTACAAAACACACCCTAGAAGAAATATTTGAAGAATCTTAAACCATTAAGTTTTAGATGAAAGGGTACAAAGAAAGCCAAATTTCCCTCGGAAAGAAAGAAACACAAAAACCTAAAATGGGACTTTTGTTAACCAGACCACAAGGGAAACATGATAATCAAAACAATGAAAAATATGGTGTCGACATGGAAAGTTTGCAAAGAATGATCAATAAGTTGTTAAATTAAATTGTATATATCTAAAGAAATGCAGGAGAAGGTACAACCAACCAAAGGCCTTATAGACCATTTTTTAATATACCACCTCCTTTCAACGCCATAGAATGTCCTCCTGCAAATATGAACATCGATTTAGGATATGTGGCTTCATATTCCTTCTGTAGTTATCATCAAGAAAATCATGCTGAAAATTATTGTCCTCAATGGATAAATGCCATGAATTTGATGGAAAACCATTTATTAGATGGGTGTGCTTTAATGGATAAGGAAAATGACCCATCATCCAACACTAGAGATGAAGAATGCAATGAAAAAAGAAAATAAAGGACTATGGTTTAATGTGATGTAAACCATATTATGCTTGGAGGTAACCTCACTAAAGAAGAGGATTCGGCTGGTGAAACTTTGGTTGTACAAACAAGGAGCAAGGGTATTGTTTCTAAAAACTACCCAGTCATAGCTCAGCCCCCTAAAAATACTGATAACNCCCCCCCCCCCCAAAAGCCAAACACTAAGAAGACAATTGATAAAGAGACAAAGGAGTTGGTAGGTCAGAGATTGTAAATAGGTAAAGGAAAAAAACCTATCATGAAACACTTTCATACCTCAAGAAGCATGGGGAATATGATGGCATGGGGTGAGAAGCTAATACCAGAGCCATTAGACGAAGATGTTGACATTAAGGCCATAGATTATAACAAGAAAAGACAAGTTTCAATAAGAAGAACAAGTATGAAAATAAAATTAACTTTAGACAACACTATATTTAAGACCACTGATGAAACTGTGTTAGACACAAATAAGGATAAATTTAGTGAACTATTAGGTGCAAGGTTGGATATATCTCAGGCCACGATTAAAAAAGCCAAAGAATATGAGAGAGAGTCTTCTACCATGAGGAAAAAATTAGAATATATCATGCATCAAGTGGATTACTACAAGGATACCACACAGGAAATGGTGATCCTAAGAGATGACTTCTTAGAGGATCATGGAAGATATAAGTTTTTCAGGAATGTATTTATGGAAAAATTCATAAATTATCAAGAGGAAACCTTTTTATGCTTTGTATCACATAAGGAGATGTTGAAGTAAACTTAGAAAGAAAATAGAACCTTGAGCCAGATCGAGTACATTAGAGAAATTTAGGAAAAACAAGGAGAGGAAGAGAATGTTATCAGAATGCTCATTGATGACAACATGTATAAGATACTGAGGGAAGTACATTATTAGGTTCACGCCATTGTTGAACCAAAGAAAAATATGCAGGAAAGGTGGGACAAATTCCTCAAGAGTTAGAGGAAAAATGATGGGAAGATGACAAAAATCCATTTTCCTGAGTTCGGATCACAAAAATATTTTCGAGACACCAGTGACATATTGAAGTATCTCATAGACAGTGAACCAAAATATGAGTCAAACGTCCACAATATGACCACCTTGGCATGAGGGAAATTTAAAATTTTTATGGAAGACACCATCAAAAAAACGATCATTCTAGAGTGTGTGGCCATTAAGGTGGACAAGTATAAACAACGCACTAGAGAGATGAGGGAATTACTCAACACACCCATGGATAAACATCACTTCCCTTACATGCATGTGTGAGGACCTCTTCTCCCAGTGGGTCAAGTATGACAAGGTGAATCCAATGGAGTATTCACCTGATAACTAAGGAATAACTAAAAGAAAACACATGGATGAGTCCATTTCTTTCTGTGTTTTCTTAAAATAGCATTAGTGCTATTTTTAGATAGTTTAATTTTTGATAAATAAGATAATTGACTATGCATTTGGGGTCATTGTCTTTTGTAATAAAATTTTGGGTTGATGCAAGTGAAAACTACTTTTCAAAGTTAATTCAAAAGCTTAGAAGGATCCAAGGAGTTTTACCAAATCTATGGTTGTCATCTTATCAGTGGATTGTTATACATTTTTATTGAAAGATACAAGAATCTAGTAAGATCTTAATTGTTTCTAGTTATCTTGATTGGTTAAGAAATATCTAGATAAAGTTTCGTGAAATCTGATGTTATTTAATTCTCTATGTTATGTAAATTGAGAAAATTTCATAATTAATTCTTGCTTCTCTTTCCTCGTATATTTATACATGCATGTTATTTATTTATGTTCCTTAGGTATATCCAGCGATTGATAAATGTCATTTGGTATTAGTGCTAGAGGGATTTAATTGTAGATATTACTTACCTACCATTGTTAAGGGTTATCTTGGGCATAGATTTCCCCAACAAGTCTAATTATTATTTTTTTCTCGTTCCCCCTTGTAATTAAACATAAAATAATGTAAATAAGAAAGAGAAAAGGTAATTGAATAGTTCAAGAAACACATTTGAAACAAAACAAGAAATCATTAAATCTCATCGAACGACTATCATACCATTAATCAATAGGATCACACTATTCCAAATGGGGAAGAGTCTAATTGGGCCTCGTCCTTGGATGTGATTCCTACTATTGATTCAAATGGAATACAACCCCCTCCCCAAAATTGGCGCTAGAAGGAGGGCCTGATGAATGGAAATTCATCAAAGAAGCCCACATAAGGAAGATAATCCCACTTCTAGTATCTCACCTCGGGTCGAGTATAGCACTGATTATCACCTTCAAATCCAATACATCATTTCCCATGAGGAAGTGAATGCATTTAGGAGAATAACTAGAGTGTACGCTAGGCAAATAGGAGCATTACATTTAAATCCATTACTCCCTTGGAAAAGAAGAACTGTAAGACCCGTTGTATCTATAGCGGAACATACCTTCATACACACCGTCAAAGACTTAGTGGAATTTTCCTTAATTGAAATAGAACAACCCTTTGGATTAATCCCTAACACACCAACTGTTTAACCACCCGTCAATACTTATTCTAAATTAGAAGACCTAGAGTCAGAAGAAGAAGAATCTGATTTAGAAGCTTTAGACTATGAATCATATCACATGAGTGAAACTAATGAAAATTCATAGGAAGGAAATAAACAACCTGGGAATAACCAACCTTGTTTGGCTAGATATGCCTTGGCCTTACCTGGTCATTTACATAAATTACTAAGGCATACAGAGAAACTACTCCCTAGTTTTGATCTTGAGACATCCGAGTTGCCAGAAGATTGTAATGTCCCCACTTTGGGACATCATCATAGTGCAGAGGTTTATGATGACCATAGTAGCCAGATGGATGTTATAGAAAGTACAGGGGTTATTGAGAGGCATTGTGGGGTCCATCTTTCATTACTCATCCTAGTTCATCATTATGAGACATTCCACATAGATTGTCTTTGGTTCCGTGGAATTTCGATGATTTCCATGATTTTGACTATTTTGAGCCATAAGTTAATTGAATGTACTGAACAGGTCATTTTGGGCACATTACTTGGAGGAACCTCTTAGTGTAATAGCTCATTGGAATTGGGAGAAGAAACACTACAGGATGGGATGGTGAGAAGTGACTTTCATTGGCCTGGGAAGCCACAAGGAGAGATAAGGTGTTTTTCAGAGGTAAAAAGGTTAATTATTTAATTAAAGTGATTTAATTAATTAATTAAATATTAATAAAATGAAAGTCACTTTGGAGGGACAAGGAGAGAAAAAAGTATAAAGGAAAGGCAAGGGACTCTACTCATTTATTCATGTATGATCATATTTTGATATCTGGCTTTTAGCTAGTGAGCCTAGCATTGGGGGTTTTGAGGGTTTTGACTTAAAAAACCCTAGAGGTCGATTCGGTGGTGAAAGATATACTTAGTTGTAGGAGGATTCTACATCAGTTACATGTGCATATAGATGAAGGGTGCACCAGTTGAGGGTTTCTAGCAGGAGGGATGCACCATCCATTGAGAGAAGATTCATTCTAGCCGAGGAGAAGAGATTTCGGGAATTCCATGTATTGTGTTTTCCTTGCAGGTACCATAGCGCCATTATTGGAAGTTTTTGGAGGTATTCTTATGGAGGATTGATTGGCATTGAGAGAGGGACAATTTACCTAAGAGGAGGGCACACCATTATTTAGAGGGTAGCTAGATCTAAGGATCTAACAGGTATCTTTCCGAGTTGAGCACTTGGGTTTTCATTATCATGCACCAATCTATCATTCTAGTGGATTGGTGGAGCTATTGGAGGTCTCTAGGAGAGAGGATGAATTATTAGGGTTTCAGGCATCTAGGGGGGCGCACCATTCCTTCAGGAGAATTAGATCCATAGGGTTGGAGAGTGGCTTTGGAGATTTGAGCACCTGGGTTGTGCTTACAGCTGCTCGATCTATCATTTGGCATATTTCTTTGGGTGATTGGGCACTTTTGGTAGCAGGGCCGAATTTTTGAGGAGCTTCAGCTATCCAGCAGGGTGTGGCACATTCCAGCTTGGGGGTTTAACATTCTTAAGGCCCAGATCTACTTGTATTCAGTCCTCATTGTGTATCCAGCCTTTGGAGGCTTATTGTAGTCTTCTATTGGAGCATTTTGTAGCAGCTCTATTGTCTATCTTCTTAGCCATTTGTTGAGCATTCCATATTGGCATCTTCATTGTAGAAGGTTTCTCTATTTCATGAATAAAAGTAGATTTGAGATGTTTTGTCTTGTCTATCATATTTCATATGGTTGAGGTATGTCCATGATTGTATCTTCTTGTTTATTATTGCAAACACTCATATAAATACATCAGTAAACCCTAGGGATGAAATCAAGAGGCCATTCAGCAAGTAAACACATCTAAACAAGTAGGTCAGCGAAGTGTTTGAGGAAATGCCACAACCAATAAAGTTTTAAAGGCACCCAAAACCATGATGTTCCTGTCATAATGTCTTGGGATCATGACAGTGGTATCGTAGCTTAGATTTCTTCTAGCAAGTGGGAATTAGCACATGCATGCAGAACCATAGAGGGGTCTTCCATAAGAGGATATGGATATTGTTAATAGGATTGAGGAGTGTGAGAGGGAATATGAAACCATCAATAAATTCAAAGGGGTAATAACATTCCAATGGTTCCTATCCTATAAAAATCCTAGTTGGAACAAAAATAAGATTGCACGTTGGCTCAATTAAAGGGAGGAAATCATAGCAGCCTATTGGGGGAACCCCACCCATTAAAAACCCCACACCCATTAGGAGCACACAACTTTGATATAGTTGCAAGGTGCCTTGGGAACCAGATCATAGGTGTAGGGGTAAGGACTAGAAGCACACTATTGAGGCACACTATGACTGTGATGATGAGATGAGTGAGGATGGAGCGATAGATGATGATTTGGGATGGTCTGATGATTATATTGACTCTTGCACATAGGCTATTGATAGTGACTCTTGTACAGAGGATGATGCTACTAGCATGCTTGAGGAGGATGATGACCCTTGTGTAGTGGATAGGCAGTTGGATGGAAAAGACAATAGCACTAGTGTCTCAGCAAACATATCACATACCACTGATGACCTTACACCTCAATAGAATGGTGACACTAGTGAGGAGTCACAAGTGTTAGCACCTAGAGATGATGAGCTTCCTATGATGGTAGTGACACATCTGTCATCCTTCCAGACACCCCTGATAGCCACATCACATGAGGAGGTCAGTGGCATGTCAGATAGGATTGATGAGCCTTGTGTGAGGGATGCACACCACAAACATGTAGATCCGCTGATCCAAGAGGAGATACAAGGAGTACAAACAAGGGAACTTACACATACAGATCAACCAAAGGAGATTGAGTCACAGTTTTTGGAGACTCCATTAGTTGAGAAGATTGTGGATGTTGATAGGTTGATGGGACACTCACTTCCAGGATCGACCTGCATTGATGAGGATGCACTCTTTATTGGTCAGGATGACCATGGCACATGTCTGGATACATCTACATGGGATCTAGGCGTAGATGATAGTAGCAGGGTGAGTGCATAGGAGGATACAGATGCTCATACATGATACAGTGTGATTCAGGAGATATCACCTAGTGGTGGGATGCAGTGGTAGATAGGAGGACCCAACAACACAGTAGATAGTGAGCAGTTCAACACGTTATCTTATGTAGAGAGTGTTTTTGGGGACTCCATATTTGACACTAGAAGGATTGATAGTAGCAGTGAGGGATATGAGGTGGCACCTCAACATGACCTTGATCAAGAGCCACACCACTTAACAACACAGTTGAGAGTCAGTGAGGCTATGGTCATGGCAGCCACTAGGTGTAGTGATGACATGCATGCATTGATGGCAGATTATTGTTGGAGAGCGTCAGTGGCACATGGTAGTTCAGATGAGGGAATTGCCATGGATGATTTTCATACTCTCAGAGAGAGAGTATCTATGATGAGGACTGACTACCAACTGTTATTTACTGACATAGATTATCTATTAAGGGTTGGTGATATGTATCATGAGGCTCTGAGGGAGCAGGAGTGGGAGATGGACCGACTCACTCAGAAGTTGGAGAGCACTCGAGGATTCTTGAGAGGCAAACAGACAACCCTTCAAGAATCAGATTCTAGTTCAGATGAGTCTCTTGAGGAGATTCATTAGAGATCCACTTCATCTATCTTAGTGGACACTCAGATGTATCAGTCAATCATGTTTATAGAGGATTGTTATTGATCTAACAAATTAGCACCAATTGATGGAGGACACTTCCATTTGTGTTCCGAGAGCAGTTAACCTCCATGTAGAGGTTGATCCAATAGTATGCCTAGGATCTACAATGCAGAAAGAGTCTAAGGGAGACGACATGATTATGTCAGAGCATACAGTGGTGAGTGATAGTTCACAGGGGCATGCCAAGATTTATGATGGGATTCAGAGGGGTGTATTTCCTTGCAGGGAGGAGACACACTTAGGGGAGCATGCAGATGCCACTTCGTGGCGGCATCACATAGTTATGATACCTCACCTTCACCATTTCAGCAGGGACATGGGGGATGAGGGATGGAGAGTGGTTTACCAGCAGATGGAGTTACATCCGGTTGTACCTGATGATTGGGGTTTAGTGATGACTACATGAAATCAGTTATGATGGGTATCGGTATACATTATTTTGGTCGAATCCTCGGGATTGACCAAGACATGTGGTATTTTTCAGTCCTATGGACAACTACAGATGTTTTTTTAATCCTTTCTCGACATTTTTATCATAGGCAACAACATGAGGAAGGATTGGTCGTGGTTGAGGACATGGGCAATGGCTAGGCCAAGACCACCTGACAGGAGTATCTTTACGACATCCTGTCGGATAGAGGTGGATCGTCATAGGAAAATAGCTGATACTTGGTGCATGATGGTGAGCATCATGGGCCCAGAGATAGCAGATGAGCACAGAGGGCTTCTGACAGTGATCAGTCTCACACAGGAGTAGTTAGAGAAGATTGGAAGTGATAAACTTCCAAGTTTACCATGGGATCTGGGTGTTCATTTGGTTAGCAAGATATCTTACTATAGGGTGACCCAGGTTGTGCCAGAGAGCCACATATGCCACCATGGGTTGGTTTAGAGTGGGCCTACAAGGATTTTTCCGATGGAGCGAGGCATATTTTCACTCTTGGTCATCATGATCGGACATGGAGATGGGTGGAAAGATACTTTCTCTACAAATATGTCTTTACTGATACAGTTTTTGGACAGCAGGTCCAATACTCACAGGTATTTCAGCTGGAGGACCCAGGAGAGGAGGACTCAGGATGTATGCAGGGGGCAGATAGTCATGGTCAGAGTAGTGCAGGGCCAATAGGGTGATATTCAACAGAGTTTAGCATGGGACCCAGGGATTGTAGGTTTGGGAATTTCACTAACTGACAGAGATGAGTGGACCTTTGTAGGGGGAAGTTGTTCTAAATTTCCATTAAGCTTTAGTGTCGAGAGGAGCACATCAATTGCAGGTGTCTCACGGAGGTCTTGCAGCACCTCATTCTGGCATCAACATGTGCAGTTGATGGGGGCCGTATGGATATTGGTAGAGACTTGGAGGATGGATTCATTCCGAGATGAGCCCATGTGTCATATGCAGGAGACTCCCAGAGTTGGTATATTTCAGGGTTATACTTCCCAGGGGCTAGTAGTTCATGAGTTGACATGGGACCCCAGGGGAAGAGAGTATGCATGTTTATCCTTGGATGAGTTCTAATGTGTATCCCATAGGTGTACATGGGATCCTGGTATTTTATTTGAGGGGATTTGGTTATTGCTTGAGGATAAGCAATTTTCTCGCAGGGAGGACTGTAATGTCCCCACTTTGGGAAATCATCACAGTGTAGAGGTTTATGATGACCAGAGTAGCCAGATGGATGTTATAGTGAGTACAGGGGTTATTGAGAGGCATTGTGGAGTCCATATTTCATTACTAATCCTATTTCATCATTATGATCCATTCCACATAGATTGGCTTTGGTTCCGTGGAATTCCGACGATTTCCATGATTTTGACTATTTTGAGCGCATAAGTTAATTGAATTCACTGAAGAGGTCATTTTGGGCACATTGCTTGGAGAAACCTCTCAGTTTAATAGCTCATTGGAATTAGGAGAAGAAACACTACAGGATGGGATGGTGAGAAGTGAATTTTAGTGGCCTGGGAAGCCACAAGGAGAGATAAGGTGTTTTTCAAAGGTAAAAAGGTTAATTAATTAAATAAAGTGATTTAATTAATTAATTAAATATTAATAAAATAAAAGTCACTTTGGAGGGACAAGGAGAGAAAAAAGTATAAAGGAAAGTCAAGGGCCTCTACTCATTCATTCATGTATGATCATATTTTGTTATATGGCTTTTAGCTAGTGAGCCTAGCATTGGGGGTTTTGAGGGTTTTGACTTAACAAACCCTAGAGGACGATTTGATGGTGAAATATTCCACCTAGCTTGTCCCAAGCTTGATCTTGGAGATGCAATACGCTCCCACACCATCCTAGTTCTATATCTACTCAGTTGCAGGAGGATTTCACATCAGTTAAATGTGCAGATAGATGAAGGGTGCACCAGTTGAGGGTTCCCAGTAGGAGGGGCACACCATCCATTCAGGGAGGATTCATTCTAGCTGAGGAGAAGAGATTTCAGAAATTCCAGGTATTGGGTTTTCCTTGCAGGTACCATAGCGCCATTATTGGAAATTTTTGGAGGTATTCTTATGGAGGATTGATAGGCATTGAGAGAGGGATGATTTCCCTAAGAGGAGGGCACACCATTATTTGGAGGGTAGCTAGATCTAAGGATCTAGCAGGTATCTTGCCCAGTTGAGCACTTGGGTTTTCATTGTCGTGCCCCGATATATCATTCTAGTGGATTGATGGAGCTATTGGAGGTCTCTAGGAGAGAGACTGAATTATTAAGGTTTCAGGCATCTAGGGGGGCACACCATTCCTTGAGGAGAATTAGATCCATAGGGTTGGAGAGTGGCTTTGGATATTTGAGAACTTGGGTTGTGCTTACATTTTCCCAATCTATCATTTGGCATATTTCTTGGGGGTGATTTGACACTTTTGGTAGGAAGGCCAAATTGTTGAGGAGCTTCAGCTATCCAGCAGGGCGTGGCATGTCCCATCTTGGGGGTTTAGCATTCTTACGGCCCAGATCTACTTGTATTAAGTCATCATTGTGTATCCAGCCTTTGGAGGCTTATTGTAGTCTTCTATTGGATAATTTTGTAGAATCTCTATTGTCTATCTTCTTTGCCATCTGTTGATCATTCCAGATCGACATCTTCATTGTAGCAGGTTTCTCTATTTCATGAATAAAAGCATATTTGAGATGTTTTGGCTTGTCTATCATATTTCATATGGTTGAGATATGTCCATGATTGTATATTCTTGTTTATTGTTGCAAAAACTCATATAAACACATCAGTGAGCCCTAAGGCCAAAATCAAGATGCCGTTCAACAAGTAAACACATCTAAACAAGTAGGTCAACGAAGTGTTTGAGGAAATACCACAACCAATAAAGTTTTAAAGACACCCAAAACTTTGATGTTCCTGGCATAATGGCTTCAGCTCATTACAAAGATCATATTAAGAAATTTATATTGGTTATCTGATTGATGAATATACAACATGAGGATGTAGTATGTCAAATTTTCCCTTACACATTTGAAAATCCATCTTCCACCTGCAATTTCAACCTCCTAGATTGTTCTATAACTAGCTGGACCAAATTCCAAAAGGACTTCTTAGACAAGTTTGCAAACGAAACCACATCTAGGGCTCTAATTACTGAATTGTTCACTAAAACTATGGGCCCTAGGGATAAAGTTAAGGATTTTAACCAACCTTTTACCATGATCCTGAAAAAATTTCAACAAGATGAAAAACTTGCCCGGTAGTTACAAATTGAAGTATATGCAAATTCTCTAGTAGCTTCTATTTCCATGTTTGTTAAGATAGCTACAAAACACACCCTAGAAGAAATATTTGAAGAATCTTAAACCATTAAGTTTTAGATGAAAGGGTACAAAGAAAGCCAAATTTCCCTCGGAAAGAAAGAAACACAAAAACCTAAAATGGGACTTTTGTTAACCAGACCACAAGGGAAACATGATAATCAAAACAATGAAAAATATGGTGTCGACATGGAAAGTTTGCAAAGAATGATCAATAAGTTGTTAAATTAAATTGTATATATCTAAAGAAATGCAGGAGAAGGTACAACCAACCAAAGGCCTTATAGACCATTTTTTAATATACCACCTCCTTTCAACGCCATAGAATGTCCTCCTGCAAATATGAACATCGATTTAGGATATGTGGCTTCATATTCCTTCTGTAGTTATCATCAAGAAAATCATGCTGAAAATTATTGTCCTCAATGGATAAATGCCATGAATTTGATGGAAAACCATTTATTAGATGGGTGTGCTTTAATGGATAAGGAAAATGACCCATCATCCAACACTAGAGATGAAGAATGCAATGAAAAAAGAAAATAAAGGACTATGGTTTAATGTGATGTAAACCATATTATGCTTGGAGGTAACCTCACTAAAGAAGAGGATTCGGCTGGTGAAACTTTGGTTGTACAAACAAGGAGCAAGGGTATTGTTTCTAAAAACTACCCAGTCATAGCTCAGCCCCCTAAAAATACTGATAAC
>JZKD02S0246309.1:10785-21162 GCA_000966675.3 Picea glauca
GATTGGGAGACAGATGCCATGAAGAGACTGAATCGTAACTTCAAAGACTCCTAGGAGATATGAAATCTCCTGGAAGATTCTCTTGTTTCAGTGACAAAGAAGGAAGCCAGTCAGAAAGACAAGGATATGGATTCTTCCGTGAGACTAGAAGAGAAGTCAGTATTGACTTCCCATATTGATCTATACAGATCAAACATGTTGCAGATGCACAAAGCCTGATGTGTGTCTAGAGGATTCTCTCAGCAAGAGGGAGAAGACTATGACGAGACACTTACTCCAGTAATTGAAGAAATAGTTCCAATATTTATGAAGACAACAAGAACAACCATGATCCGTATATAGTATGAGATGCAAGGGGAGCAATCCCCATATTTAAAATTGAGTGGCAGTTGGTGCATTACATTAGTTGGGTCATGGAGACATGACTACAATGAAAGATAGAGTTACCTCCATGAAAGAAGAAGAGCTACCTTCAGTATCAGTTATTGAGCCACTCTCAGTTTCAGATGAAGTTGTTGCCATGATAGAATAAGAGGAGTTACTCACAGATTTCAGCAGCCACAGTGAGGATGAAGCAATCATTCTCATCTTTAGAGCAGGTGCAGGTGCAAAGTCCCAGTTCCAGAAGAAACAGTTGTAGAAAGAAGAGAGGACATACTCTCAAGCAGTGAGACAAATAGAGCTTTGCAGAGAGCACATAGAGCTAGCACATGATTGTGCAAATTGACTTGCAGCTGAGCAAGTGTACCAGATGGTACAATGTAATGAGAAAATTTGATTTGAGGATTGAAGATAGAAAGACTCATGTCTTCCAGTTGAAGGAAGCTCTGTCCGTGTTGAAGCAAGCTCCTAGAGCTTGATACGACAGAATTTATAGTTTCCTGAAGAGCTTGGGATTTACCAAGAGTAAAGTTGATTCTAACCTTTATCTCAAGGTTATGAATGATGAGCCAGTGATGTTACTACTATATGTAGATGATGTATCCTTGGCAAGATGGAGAAAAGCTCATCATAGATTGTAGAAGAAGCTCGCCACAGAGTTTGATGAAAGACCTAAATGCATTATCTCTTAGGTCTTGAAGTTTGGCAGAGCACAGAGAAGATCTTCCTTAACCAAGGGAAGTATGCAGTTAAAATTGAAAAGGGTTAACATGCTGAAATGCAAATCCATGTACACACCCATGGAAACGAAGTTGAAGCTCCTGGTAGATACCTCGTCAGAATTGATGCTACTTTGTACAGATGGATTATTGGTTCAGTGATGTATCTGATGAATACCAGGCTAGATATATGTTTTGTCGTGAGTCAATATCCAGTAGAACCCAGACATGTTCACATTGTTGCTACAAAACATATGATGAGATACCTTAAGGGTATGTTGGATTTTGGTCTCTATTATACTAGAGATCATGACTTCAGACTGAGTGGTTACACCGATTCAGATTGAGTTGGAAGTGTTTTTTATAGAAAGAGCACTTCAAGATGTTGTTTCAGTCTAGGGTCAGCCATGACTTCATGGCAGAGTAAGGAGAAATTCAGCATTGCTCCAAGCACGGCAGAAGCGGAATACATTGTTGCATTTTCCGCCAATTGTGAAGCCGTATGGCTTCGAATGTTGTTGACAGATCTATTTGATCTGGAGATGGAAGCCACCATGATCTTATGTGATAACCAGAGTTATATAAAGATGATGTGTTCCATGATGAGTTGAAACACATAGAGATCCGATATCATTACATCTGTGATATGGTGCAAAGAGGAGCCATAAAGCTCCAGTATGTTAGCACGGATGAACAGGGTACTGATGATGTGCCAGCCTCGTGCTGTGATGATGTGCCAGCCTCATGCTGTGATGATGTGCCAACCTCGTGCTATGATGATGTGTTTCCAGCTCACGTTGTGATGCCAGCTTCGTGTTGATGATGTGTTGCCAGCCTCACGCCGTGATGCCAGCTTCGTGTTGATGATGTGTTGCCAGCCTAGTGCTGTGATGCCAGCTTCATGATGATGATGTCGTGTTTACAACCTTGTGTTGTGATGCCTGCTTCGTACTGATAATATTGTGTAGGCAGTTTCGTGTTGTGAAGCCAACCTCGTGCTAAAGACTCTCAGCCTAGTGCTGATGTTGATGATGCTCCAACCTTCATGATGTGATGTTGTTGTTAATGATGCTCCAGCCTTTGTGTTGTGATGTTGTTGTTGTTGGTGTTGTATCAACCTTGTGTTGTATCAACCTTGTGTTGTTATTGATGAGGATGATGTATTAGTGTTATACTAATCCATGTTGATGCAGATGATGATGATGATGCCACTTCAGCTTCTTGTTGAAGATGATGATGATGATGATGCCACTTCAGCTTCTTGCTGAAGATGATGATTATGATGATGTTACTTTAGCCTCATGCTAAAGATACTAATGATATTACTTTAGCCTCATGCTAAAGATACTAATGATATTACTTTAGCCTCATGCTAAAGAACATGATGATGTTACTTTAGCCTCACGCTGAAGATGATGATGATGTTACCTTAGCCTCATGCTGATGAGGATGATGGTGTTGATGAGGATGATGATGCTGTGAACGATGATGATGAGAAAAACTTCTGATGATTTATAGATACGCTAGTCAATGTTCCAAGATGTTGATGATGTTGCCCTCTCTCGCCTGATGTTGTTGTAGAATACCCTTCTTGTTAAGGGGGAGTGTTGAAATATTGTAACTGCAAAGAGTATTCTATTTATTATTGATGTATTATTCATTAGATCAATCCCCTTTTGTGGATTGATCATGTCGGGCATTGTAAATGACCAAATCCCCTTTTGAGGATTGGTCAAACCCTAATTGTAATATGCATAATGAGAAGTCGGCCCCCAGAATTAATTAAAGTGGTTATAACCACCCAGAAGGAGAAGTCAGCCCTACCAGTGAAAAGACACATCCTTTCAGCACCTACCAGATTGTATAAATAAAGGAGGCCAGCGCCTCATTTGTTCACTCACTCACTTGTTCATTAGAGCCCAAGTTTGGAGCTGCAGTTGGAGAAGAAGGAAGAGATAGAGAGGGGCATTACTTGGAGAGGACTTTCTATATTATTTGGTTTATTCTCTTGGCATTGTATTGGCTATCTATATTAAGGAAGTTTTTGTTGGGTTTTCTCCCCCACGAGGGTTTCCCAGGATAAATGATGTGTCTCTTGTGATTGTGTATTTCTTAGTGATCCTATCTATGCTATGGTTATCTATTGAATTGAAAAGAAACCTAATAATAGATTAAACTCTAACAATTTATAGGTATCCTTCATGAGTGAGCTCTCTGAAAAAGGTTATTGGGTCCTGAAGACAAGACAGTGTCAAGTGCTATAGCTCTCTGATATACGTGTAGGGTCCAACAGTAGTACTTGTCCCAATATCTTAGGGCACTAACTAAGAAGGCTCAACCATACCCTTAGCCATACTACTTGACTACCTAGGTACTAGAGAGTGATCTTCCCAACTGTTGTTCTCGGTGTACTATAGCAAAAAGATGACCGATTATCTTATCTAGAGTTGGTTTTAGGTATATCTAGGGGACTTCCAATATACCCAAGGTTACATGGAAGTGAGATTCCATATATATGTTGGAACATCAAGTCATGATGGTTCATCCCACTTCTCCTGGAATCAGTCGATCGGGCGGTTGACCTACATCTGGAAACAGTTGGTTGAGCGATCGACCAGATCTCTACATAAGTCAATCGAGTAGTCAACAAGTCTATCGATCGGACATTCGACCAACAGTCGAAGATATTCGATCGATGGATCGACCAACTGAGCAATCAACTACGAGTTGGACGCATGGACAGTCAGGTCAAGCATCCTTGTCGAGCCGACCAAACAATGCGGATTTGATGGAGTCAACTCTAACAACTGGCGATTATATGTGGAAAAGATCCTCCTGATTTCAAGGAAGTTGGTTAGATCTTGAAGCTATAAATAACGCACTCTATGGGTCGTTATCATCAAGTGGATCAAGTGATTCTTGTTGTTGTGTACAAGATGTTCAACATGCATTGTGATGTTATGATCATAATGCACTGTGCTTAAGTGTTGTAACGGTGTCTTTAGACACCACCTTTTGTCCTCGAAATTTTATTTCCTCTTCGATTATCTGCAGTACTGTTTGTCTGTTTTGTATCAGGTTTCACCCAATCCCCAACATGTTATCAGAGTCGATGGTTTGAAACCTCGCCCATTATCCGCAAACCTCGTTGAGTATGATCTGTTGTGTGATTGACTCTGGGCTAGTGGTTTGTCGATTGGAACTTGTTGAAACATATATGTTCTGTCTAGATATCGAAGATTGATCATGTAATTCTGAATGGATCAAATTATGTAGTATGGGCACCATACATGGAAGCCCTACTGAAGAGTAACAGACTGTGGCAGTGTACGAAGATTGTGATTCCACATCCAACAAACGATCAGACAAAGTTCAATGTTGATGGAAAGAAGGATGAGGTTTTGGGGGTCATCACAACCTATATCTCCAGGGAGATTCGTTTTCACATCAGTGCAATTGAATGCCCTCATCAAGTCTGGAAGAAGATGAAGTCATTGTTCGATAGAGTCAATGAAAGCCATGTCATGTAGTTGGAGAAATTTGATCTCTTTCGATCCTCATTCTTTTGACAGAATAGAGGACTATTTGGCATGTGTAAAGGAACTCTAGTCGAAATTGGGCGAATGTGGAATGAATTATCAGAAGAAAGACGGACAACTCATCGAGTTGGTCCTGATGAATTTGAGAACACCATTTGACGTGTTCATTTCGACTTTCCACACCAACTAGCAAGCACACAAGGAAGATGGTAAGGATTACACCTTTGAAGTTTTTTGTGGTCTTTTGATTACTGATCATCATAGATTGCTTGCAAAAGGCAAGCTTGGTGGTAAACATCAAGCTCACTTGCTCAAGGGAAAGGGAAATTTGAATCACGTGGAAAGAGGATGGTTTGATACCCCTACACAGAGGCCTGGATGCCATGACCAAAAACCTAAAGGGAAAACAGATGCACCCCGTCAAAATCGAAAGAAGAAGACATGTTAGTACTGTGGAAAGACTAGACATGTGGAGAAGATCTGCTACAAGAAGAGAGATGATTCAGAGGAGAAGGTTAATTTCCTTGAAGGAGACGTGTCTGTTGTTCGTCGACCCGCTAATAATTTCACCTTCCAAGTCGAAACTTCTCAAGCCTTGTTGTCTCATTCTATGAAGAACGAATGGGTAGTCGAATTCGGGTGCACTCAACATATGGCTAAGGATGCTTCCTTGTTCATGTCCTTGAATGAAGCCGAGGAGAGGAAGATCTATGTTGCCAATGATTTTTCTCTTGATGTTGTTGGTTAGGGTGATGTTTCCTGTCGACGTGGGAGAATTGTCGATGTCTATCACATGCCAAATCTCAGTGCCAATTTGTTGTTTGTTGCTCAGTTAACACAGACAGGTAGGATTGTGTAGAGTATTGGCCAGATCGGTTCTTTGTTCGAGATTTGAAGAAAGGTTAGTAGATTGTCGCCTGAGGATTTCTCGACCTGAAGGACAGTCTGTATTAATTCTATGACACGACTTGACCCGACACCGAACCGACTACTCTTGTTGCTCACACTAATGAGCGAAGTCGAACTTGGCATGAACAACTCAGACACCTGAATTTTCGAAGTCTGCAGTCGATGACAACTCAAAACATGGTTGTTGGTCTACCTAAAGTGTTTCCCCCTAAAGGAGTCTGTAAAGGTTGTGTGCTTGGCAAGCATCATCGAGCACCTTTTGTCTCTGGCAAAGCGTGGCGAGCAAAGAACCTCCTGGAGCTGGTTCACAATGATGTTTGTTGCATCAATTTACCTTCCCTCGCAGGTGCAAGGTACATATTGACTTTCATTGATGATCTCTCTCATTTCATTTGGGTCTATTTTCTGAAGAATAAGAATCTTGTCTTTGAAAAGTTCAAAGAATTTAGAACCTTTGTTGAAAAGCAATGTGGTCGACCCATCAAGTGCCTAAGATCAGACAATGGTGGTGAGTATGTAAATCGACCTTTTGAAGAATACCTGGTTCGATCTAGGATTGACTAGCAGCAGTCGGTTCCTCACACACCTCATTAGAATGGCATTGCAAAATGCAAGAACCGGATGTTAGTCAAAATGGCTAGATGTCTTTTGCAAGCCAAAGATCTGCCTCCTCACTTCTGGGTTGAAGTTGTATATTGTGCAAACTATCTACTTAATCATATCTCGAATCAAGTTGTTCCTTCAGTGACTCCAGTCGAACGATGGTGTGGAAAGAAGCCTTCAGTCGACCACCTCTGTGTGTTTGGCTGTGTTTCCTGGGCTCATATTTCTAATGATTGCAGAAAGAAGTTGGATGCAAAGAGTCATGATTGCATCATGATGGGCTAATCTGAAGAGTCTAAGACCTATCGACTGTTTGATCATGTCAAACGAAAAATCATTATCAGATGAAATGTATGGTTTGATGAGAAGTTTTTTGGCATCAAGTTTTTGAATGCCTCCTCTGGATTACTGCAGGATGATCACTTTGATGTTGTTTCCAACTCTAGTTCTCCTGTTCCTTTTTTTAGTCCTTCGACTGGACAGTGAAACTATGTTCTTGTTTCGACTAGATCGTTGACCTCTAAGTCGATTAGTCCATCGATCTCTCTTTCAACTAGTCCACCATTTTCGTCGACTGAAATTGTTCCAACTTCTGATCGACCTTCTACAGTGAACAATAGTTCACCTGTTTCTTGTCTACCCAGATGGACTGCCAAGACAATTGAAGCTGTCGGATCTGATGTCAATGATATTTCCTTTGGACAACAAATTCGAAGTCAAAAGAAACATATCTGCGTTGCACTGATGACTCGTGTACTTGAAACTTTTGATCCTGTTGCCTACTCGGATGTTGAAGGACGACCTCAATGGGAACAGGCTATGCAAACAGTATTTGATTCTTTGTTGAAGAATCACACTTGGAACTTAGTTCTTGAACCGCAAGAAAAGAATGTTGTGAAGTGTTGATGGATCTACAAGACCAAATTTACCTCTGAAGGTGTTGTTGAGCGACATAAAGCTCGCTTGGTTGCGAAGGGATTTTCTCAACAAGGTATCGACTACACTAAGACCTTTGCCCCTATTGCAAAGATGAACTCTGTTCAACTAATTCTTTCTCTCGCTGCTCGTTTTGGATGGAAAATCCATCAGATGGATGTGACGAGTGCCTTTCTTCATGGAGACCTATCTGAAGAATTTTTTATGGAATAGCCTCCTGGTTTTGTGACAAATTCTAACCTAGTTTGTCGACTCAAGTAGTCACTATATAGTTTGAAGCAAACTCCCTGAGCTTGGTATGCTAAGATCAACTGTTTCTTTCTTCGACTTGGTTTCAAACATTGTGAATCTGATCATAGCTTGTATGTACTCCATACCAATGGAGACACTTTGATTGTTGTTGTATATGTTGATGACACTAATCTCAATAACACTAATCTCATTTTTAGATTGAAGAAACAACTTGCTAACTCCTTTGACATGACAAATCTTGGTACTCTGCATTATTTTTTAGATCTTCAAGTATTACCATTATGTGATGGTTTTTTCATTTCTTAATCTAAATATGTAATGGATCTTTTGACACGTTTTAAGATAGCCAATTCTAAGCCCTATGCTACTCCTTTTCAATCTGGAGTAAAGCTCACCAAAACTTGTCAAACTCCCAAAGTCGATGCTACACTTTATCGACAACTAGTCGACAGTCTTATTTATCTTACTCATAGTTGACCTGACATTTCCTTTGTTGTTAGTGTGGTTTCTTGGTTTTTGCAGGACCCCAGAGAAAGCCACTAGAAAGCAGTCAAATGATTGTCCGCTATCTCAAGGGTACCGCTCATTTTGGTATCAAGTATAGTCGAAGTTCAGATTCGCTTGTCGGATTCACCGATTCTGACTGGGCTAGCGATAGTGATGATCAGAAGTGCACTTTTGGCTATGTGTTTCGCTTCAGCACTAGACCGATGGTTTGGTCGTGCAAGAAACAAAAGGTAGTATCCTTGTCAACTACAGAATCAGAATATCGTGGCGTCGTTCATTCAAGTACTGAGGCAGTTTAGATCTACCAACTTTTGGGTGAACTTGGCTTCCCTGTCGAGACCTTGACTACAATCTACTGTGACAATTAGAGTGCCATTCAAGTTGCAGATAACCCTGTTTCCTGTAGCAATATGAAACATGTTGAGCTCCATGCTCACTATTTGAGATAGTTGGTTCATGAGAACATTGTCTCTCTTGAATGTTGCAGAACAAATGATCAGGTTGTTGATATCTTCACTAATCCTTTATCTGAAGCTAGATTTATCAAGCTCTGTACGATGCTTGGGATTCAGGAAGTTGAAATTATGGGTGGGTGTCATGCTGACATAATTTCACCTTCTGAATCTCCAAAGTCGTGTGTTGATGGGGGGGTGTTGGAACATCAAGTCATGATGGTTCATCCCACTTCTCCCGAAATCATTTGGTCGGGTGATTAACCTACATATGGAAACAATCTGTCGAGCGATCGACCAGATATCTACATCAGTTGGTCGAATAGTCAACAATTTTGTCTATCAGACAGTCGACCAACAGTCGAAGATAGTTGGTCAGTGGATTGACCAGCCGAACAAACGACTAAGAGTTGGACGCATGAATGGTTGGGTTGAGCATCCTTGTCAAGCCGACTAAACATCACAGATTTGACGTAGTTAACTCTAACAACTCACAATTATATGTGGACAAGATCAACCTGATTTCAAGGAAGTTGGTTAGATCTTGAAGCTATAAATAGTAGACCCTATGGGTCACTATCATCAAGTGGATCAAGCGGATCAAGTGGATCAAGCGATTCTTGTTGTTGTGTACAAGATGTTCAATATGCATTGTGATGTTATGATCACAATGCACTGCGCTTAAGTGTTGTAACGGTGTCTTTAGACACCACCTTTTGTCTTCGAAATTTGATTTCCTCTTCGATTATCTGCAGTATTGTTTATCTGTTTCATATCAAGTTCCACCCAATCCCCAACAATATAGGTATTGTCTGATGTGGTACTACTCGAATGGGTACCAACAAGGGTTACAAGGGTTTCCAATAATGTGATTCCACTTGTATTTCCTGTGTGTATTCTTCCCCGACCGTGGTTTTACCTACTGAACAATAGATCACTGTATTATTTAAAGACTCTAGAACACGTCTCTAAAAAAAATTCAAAATTTTAGGAGCTTACTAACCCAAGAAAAAGCTTTTAAAATCACCAAAAAATAACTTACTTGTTCAAGGTAGGGTTTGAGGCCGAAAATGTAAAATAATCACAACTTCTTCTATGCTTCTCAAATTGGCTATTATGACCCCAAGCATGAAATACCACAACTATTATGGATCTACTGGAATTGATTTGATTGAAATCTGTGCACTCTATCAAAAGATATCTAATCTGCGAAGTTCGTGGTTGTCACTAAAAAAATCCCTAAAAAGGGACTAATTTTAAATCAATGACATCTCCACTTCTCAGACTCTGTTTTGGATGAATTGTTTTTTTGAAATTGGTTATTTTTTCGAGAAGAATTCAGATATCAGGACAAATTCTCCTAATTCTGCACAAAAAGTTTCATAAATAGACCTGAATGTTGTTGTTCTCTTTTTTATGAAAAAAAACTCGGCAAAACAAAAAAAAAAAATCTCTCGTTTCGTGTCCAAAAATTCTTCCACTTCGTGCCCAAGAAAGAGCTCGGATACCACTTGTAATGTACTTAACCTCAAAACTTCAAAGCAATCACATAAAATGTAGAGAAAAACCAAAGAACATAAGACAAAATCGATAAATCCTAAGAAATATCTCTTGATAATAAAAAATAGAGAGCTATGTTCACTTGCCTCTTCAAGGGGGCAACCTCCAAGAGAAAATCTTCGATTACAATAACAATTCTTGACAAAACATTACATAACCTTCTACTCAATATATAGCTATACAAAGATAATCTTAACTACCTATGGGCCCACTTATAATGAGTGCCTTATTAATAAAGAGGACCCTTTTTACAATGAATGACTATTAACTAACTATTTAATGGGCCTTATTCAAGGAAGGTGTCCTCATACATTAATAAAGTACCTAAGTAAGGGGGTAAGGGTAGGACCCTAACAAGCTACAAGTTGTAAATTTCCTCCGAGCATCAACATACCTACAATCGGGATGTGATTTTCAAGGAGGAGAAATCTCATGGGACCAACATCAAGAACCTGTTCCAGAAGAAAAGGTACAACCTATGGTGATTCCATATGAGCATAGATGAATAGCTGCAATAGG
>JZKD02S0246320.1:0-13397 GCA_000966675.3 Picea glauca
GCATTCAATGCATAAACGAAGGATAGTGACACCTAAACCTAAATAACATGGCAGATAGGCACATCATAATCATCTTGAAACAATCATAACACATTCAATCAGATAACACAAGGTCGACCTGAGATAACATAAAGATAACAAAAGGAGCATGAAGATATCCTGAGAGAGACATAAAGTTACTAATCAGTCTCATGTCGACATAAATTCATGACGTAATATTAATCCACATTGAATTCAAGGGCGTAGGAGAAAAAATATGAAGCAATCACATGCCCACTTAAATTAAGGAGTGCAAGTAAACTCAATTTTATTTTCAGGGCACGCGTGTGATCTATATTATGAATTTAACATAAATCAACATCAATCAATGTGCGCATTAATCTTTAATACTTACTTAATCATACAACATCAACATTCCATGCATGCAAGGTCTAATTATCTAACGGTGTCAAAAACTGCGACGCAAGGTAATCATCTATTTTAGCTTGCACAAGAGATCAAATAAGATTAATAAATCAATTCATTCATTATTCTAAGGGCGCAAGGGTAAACTACACCCAATCATCCGATCATTGAATTCATTCAAGGCGCCAAATAATATCTACTAAACTAAAGCGTAAGGAATTCTAATCTCATAAGATCGGGGCGTGAAGGAACAATTACAACAATCATACGTGAACCTTGTTCAAGGCGTGCAAGGGTAGTCACAATCCTTTCAAGGTGCAAGGTAATATAACACTTAAATACTCAATCAACTGAGATAACAAACTAAAATCCAAGAGTCCGATCAAATTCATAAGGGAAAACCTTAAGTAATTCACTGGTCTATAAAAGGGGATCTATCTAGGTCAAAGGAATACACCTTAAAGCATCTAAGCTTACCCCCCCCCCCTCAATTCCTCACTAAATCGTACCTTGATAAAATCACTCTCAATCTTTGCTAAATTATACAGGGTTACCATCATTAAAATAAATGCGCTAAGTAAAAGATCAAATTCAATAATCATCATCGTAATAACATTATCCATTAATTAATCAGAATCAAAAATTTACTTATCTAAATTTATTGAATAAATAATTTATTCCTAGGATTTACCATCATGGCCATAATTAATTTACTTAAGAATTTGATTTAATAATATTAAATACAAATATATCCATCCAAATTAATCATCGTCTTATTCCATTGATGGACGCCAAGAGGAACCCTAAATCGGGGTGATAATAATGCCGCAGAGATTCTCCCAGCTGACAATTTGCAGCTAAATGCAGAGGATACCGGCAAAAAATTCGCTGAGTCAACAAAGAAGGCATTAGGTTAATATTCCCAATTTCGCAAAGGAAATTAGTAGCTAAAAAAAGGGCATGGAATCAAACAACTCAATGCGTAGGTAAAATCAAGATGCTTGGCAGGGTTAACCACACGGGTAAGTCGATGGCAAGCTGAGAAAATCGCTTAGAGAAAATGTGGGCCAGTGAAGGGTACGCTTCACCTAGGATTCCTCCCCTCACACATGGTAAGACCTAGCACTCTACGTAGAGTTTCACCAGAGAGGGAGCACATAGACACTCATAAAAATACGTATAGCTCAAATACGTACGCGCGGAGGGGGCTCAGTGAGGAAGTAAATTGATCGCTTATCAGTGAGGGGAATGGGGGAAAACACATACTATGTTTTAAACTTTTCAACTTAAAACTCCTTTTTATCAAGAACGGTTACTTCAGCTAAAATATCAGTTTTCAATTTAATTGCACAATAAAAATCATTCGGATCTAACGTATCTAAAACTGTGTAGTCGATTCACTGCGATTCAATACATTGAAACTTACTTACATTATCTTTAAAATCGTTTGAATTATAATTTTGATAGCTATGAGGGTTATGGGCAGGTATCAGGAGCAGACGCTTTGCCCAATATCAACTGAAGTTGGAATATATGCGCTTCGTCTGGAACAACTGCCTACCAAGAGAGACTGAGAATAAAAGTAACAGTGTGGGCGATTACTTGTCAACACACTTCGAATTGGTTCGGGAGGACTTCTTTGCCTCGCTGAGGCACACTATTCAATACTTCTGCATGAATCTTGTTCCAAATAATATCATAAGTTGCATGGAATTAAAATTAACTGGCATAAAATGTGGGGATCAAGGTTTGGATCACTGTAACTCTTTTAAACAAGAAGAGGAAGGATATTAAATGGAGCTCATCGAACGTATGAAGTTTGGCTCATTGCTCTACATTTCCCGCTATGGATTTCAGAACTATACATGGGGATTTTTGAAAGAATGCGACAACAATAAACCTTGAGAATGGAAGAGTTGTTTGCGACTGATTCCTAGCGAGGAAGGCAAGTTTTCCCATAGAAAAGCATGAACTTATGTAAATATTGAATCAACTGCAGCCTACTATGAAGCCTATGTCCATGTTTTGGGAATGCCTTCAGTGGCATGAATGGAAGAGGTTCCATTTAGGTCCACCTTCTATCATTACAACCCCAAGTTGGGGATCCAAGTTATCTTAAACAAGGCGAATGAAGGATTGTCTCACAAGGAAAAATTCCTTCGTTGAATATAGAAAGATGGATAACAAATTATAAAATATCTCGGAAGGATACAACTGAAATCTGTGTGCAATAGGAAAACTTGGGTGGCATGCACATACAACATCCTTGGGAGGAGATGGAACAAGAACCTAACGGTAGTTGCGTCTCAAGGCCACGCTACTAAAGGTAAGGACTTCAAGGAGGTCCTTAACAAATTTGTGATGGCCAGTACTACGTTCCAATGCCTCTTGAACAAAAATAAGATAGGGGAACAACTATGGGGAAGGGTTCACAGGGGTGATCTCAAGGGCAACAAAAATTTCCACTTTGTTGAATTAAAATAAAAATACCGAAATGTTAGAGATTTTCCTCGCCTACCACTTTGATTAAAAGGAGAAATTTAATTTCAATACTGGAAATCCTTCATAGTTGACAAAATGACTCTAAGACTACAACATATAACGTGGTATTCTAAGTTCACAATCCCTTCAAAGATCTATCACATACTCAAATAAAACCTACAATGCAATCATAGAAATTAAAATACATATGCACGAAATCCTAAGGATACATTATACAATTAAATTAATTACAATGCAAATTCAAAATGAAAATACCATGACCGACGATGAACATTCTGAAACCAAAGAAATCCTTTTGTAGCGGTGCTCTTTCCCATATCCTTCTTGCTAACCGTGAAGACCTCATCGACACCTTCCAACCATTGCTATGGATACTCTTCTTCCCCCCGAGCCCCTCAAGTCGCAAAGGGGCCATGCAGACAAACCAGAGAACAACCTAGCTCCCAGCTTACCTCGCAAGGTCGAGAAACCACTCTCTATCCAAGTTGGGTATCCCAACTCCCACAAAAACAATCAGTCAAAAGTAAAATCCGACAACATAATCTTACACATACCATAAGCCATCCATTCTCCTCCCCCACCATTTCGTTTATAGAGTTCGCTTAGTGACTAGTTGCCCATATGCACCTTAATTTCTTTTCATTAAATTTTTATTAGGAATATTCTCCCCCGTACACTTTTCACCAGATCCCTTAGTTTCTCCATAAATTTATTTATTTATTAAATTTAATTTCCCAATTTCCCTCACCCACCTAAAGGCATTCCTAAAAATGCTCCTCGATGTCCCTTTATTCCCTTACATTCTCTTAATGAATGACACCTTTCTTAAAGCTTAGTTAAGTTCAAAATTAGAAAGTTCTCTAGACTATATTCCCTTCTATGTGCCACATTTCTTTTGTATTTAAGTTTCCCCTTTTTGTTCTAAGTTCTAAATTAGAAAGTTTGTACCTAGCCAACAATTAATCTTTTAAATAATTTATTCCTCCTTTAAATTCTAAATTTAATTTTCACCCCCATTTTTTTCATCCCCCCCTTTATTACTTTCTTAGTTAATTTTTAGTTCTCATGTCCTACTTAGACCTAGGCTTTAAATTCAACTAGGCTCAACAAAATTGTTTTTAAGGGAATTTTTATAATTTTTAAACTTTACTCATGCAACAATTATCTTAAGGCTGACCAGGTCAAAATGAGATATTGTTTTCTAGGTACCTAGGTTCATTGACTCACCAGTGTTAAAACCGTGACATGACTTTTAATATGCACTACGTGCTCCAAGGGTGCCACTCCCCTTCATTCAAGTTCCATCTATGCGACGTTCCCTTCAAGACACACTATGTGCTCCAATGGTGCCACTCACCTTTTGACTGATTTTGTTAGACATCTTCCCTTGGAGTCAATACTCCGTCGGGAAAACTTGTGGGAGACTAAGGGCCTCTAAGGAATAGGGACCCTGCCTTATTGTGTGCTCCTTAGAATCATCGTGAGCGACTGTCACAGTATGCCCTCATGACATCATGGACCTCTCCAACTAGGTAATCGTTAACCTATAGTTCGAGACACAACAAGAGTGTTATTTTTTGTGGTGGGGATGCTACCACACATCTTCTTCAATATATTTGTTTTTCGAGTGTGACCCCTTTACTCCAAATGTGAGTCTGATTAGAAAGATATCGTTATCCTACATCCATCAACGAACATGTCAACGATCTATAAACAACATCATAATACACCAGTCATATGTTGCATATGTAATGACGAAAATACACAAACCATAAACCGTCCACTCCCCGAATCGATCCGGAGTCCAAGGAGGTCCATAGATGCCATCAGAATCCTCAATCTATCTAGAGTCCTACAAACTTAGGAAAAACCCGTCAATAACACCTGTTGATACAAATAAATAAAATACATATCATCACATCCATAACATCATCGAAATCCATAAGCATAACAGTTGATCATATAATGAACCGGATCACTTGCACGTAAGTGTCCTCAAAGAATAAGTCAAGTCCGGTGTGCGCAAGAGCGAGATGTTACATACACCCCCTCTTGTTTTAAACTTTGTCCCAAAGTTTCACAGTATATGAGTGTAGAAATAAAGTATCTCACAATATTTATATGTCTAGCTATCAAACAAAAATGGAAACTGTTGATGCATATAATATGCGTCCTCCAAGGTAGCCGAGTGTGGACTATGATTGTCCCATTGGACCTTGACCTGATCGACAGTCTGATGCTGTAGATTTCGAATGCGATGGTACAAAAATCTGATTGGCTACGTCGTGAGCGCACCCTCACCCAACATCTGCCAAGAACTCAATCAATCTCATGCGTAGGATCACTGACCTAAAGTCGCACATGGATACAAGATAAACATCATGCAATGCCTCAAAGTATGAGGCATGGCTAGCCATTAGGACCTTCATAATTATGGTCGACGCGATGCACATCGACAAACCCTTCTGTCGATCCTACGCTTCTTCCATCCCCTTTCGTATTGTTTGTAATTGTTCTTTCAATTCCTGGATCAATTTTTGTCCTACCAAGACCCCATCCTCAAGTCAATCCAAACTCAAAGTCTTCCGACATGGTCGCCCATCAAGAAACTCAAATGGCACCATCTTAATGGGGATTTGATGGCTATTGTTACATGCAAACCCAGTCGGCAACCAAAACTATTCCCAACATTTCTGTTGGTCCAACACACACATACATAAACACAACCTTCCCAAATTGGTTCTTTCCTTTGGCCAACCTATCTATCTCAAGGACATGTTGTACTAAAGTTCATTGGTGTTCCAAGGCTTCTTGGGAAACTCATCCAAGATTGTCTTGCAAACATTGAATCCCTTATCGGATACGATTCCCTTGGTACTTTTGGTAGTCTCAAAATATTGCTGATATAAACTCTAGCTATACCTGGCACCTGATGCGTCATATGCATAGGGACAAAATGTGAACTCTTCATTAGAGTGTCAACTGTCACGACAGTCGAGTCGTGCCTCCTTGTTGTCTGGTCCATTGAAATGACCTCCCATGTAGATTCATGAATAGCGTGTGGCCGTAAAAATCTTGCTGGATGTCTATGTTCATCCTTCACCTGCCGACCTTCTAGACACCTCGCCACGTAGTTGATGATGTCCGCCTTTATCCCTTCTAGAAGAATCAGGGATTAAGGTCAGACCTCATCTTCATGACTCCTAGATGAGCCATGTACGCTGCTCTATGAGATTCGCATAAGATGAAACTTCTCAATTCGTTGTTGGGATATAAGTAAATCTAGTTATTATATATCAAATATTCGTCGTTGTCCATAGTATATCCCTCAATTTTGGTACCAACATGGTGTCTTTCCCGAAAAGTTCCTTACCCTCTTTATACCATTCAATGTTGCATTGTAGTTGTAATATTTTCATGTAGATTCATTTGAAGAGGTATCACTGAAAATATGCACGGTGTCTGACTCAACACGTCTGCCACTCTGTTCACTATTCCTTTTAAGTAGGAAATCTCAAAATTGTAATCGATAAGCAGTTCTGACCAACGCATTTTCCATGCGTTCAAGTTAGTTTGCGTAAAATGGTGTTGTAAACCACAGTGGTCCATTTTTAGTTTGAATTTTCTTCCAATCACGTAGTGTCTCCACACTCTCAAGGCATACATGATGGCTAATAACTCCAAATTGTGTGTGACATAGTTCTCCTTATTCTTCCTTAACTTCCTTGAGATGTGAGCAATCACTCGACTGTATTGCCTCAAGACTCTGTCTAAGCATTCCTTGGATGCGTTAGTGCATTCCAAGAATCCCTCATCCACTCCAAGTACTTTTAGTAGTGGGGTTGTCGTCAACAACTCCTTAAGCCTTCAAAATGATTTCATGCATTTCTCGATCCACAAAAAATTCGTGTTCTTCTTCTGCAATTCCGTAATCGGATTTGATATCTTCAAAGAACCCTCGACGAATCGTTTATAATATCCCACAAAACCCATGAAGCTAAGAACTTATGGTACATTCATCAACACAGATCACTCCAAAATAGGATCTACCTTCACTGGATCCACAATGATTCCTTTGTTGGAGATAACATTCCCTAAGCAATGAATCCATGATAGCTTTGCGACCGCTTCCCGTAATTTGTTCTCTCGCAACACTGTAGTACCAAGCATAAAAGTTTGTCTTGATCTTCCATCAACTGAGAAAATATCAAAATGAAGTCAAGGAATACTCGACGGTATTCAAGCAGAGTCTCCACAACCCATCCTTCTCCTGTATGAAATTAACAGGAGAACTCCAAGGCAATACACTTGGACATATAATTCCTAGTTCCCACAACTCCTTCAGTTTCACTTTCAACACCTGTAACTCAGGGGTCGACATCTGATAAGGATTTATTGTCATCGGTTCAGTTCTAAGTTTTAGGTTGATGGTAAATTCCATCTTGCCTTCAGGTGGCATGCCTGGTAATTCTTCTAGGAATCATGTCCGCAAACTATCGTACTAACGAAAGGTCTTCTAATCCTTTTGCCACACCCTTGACGTTCAACGCTAAGTATGTATATAACTTGGATCCTTGCGCATGCTCTCCTATAGTTGTAGGGAAGAAATGAACCTTGGGGATACTCCCCATTTTCTTCCTACAATCACACTTCTCTTTCCTTCATNAACAATTATCTTAAGGCTGACCAGGTCAAAATGAGATATTGTTTTCTAGGTACCTAGGTTCATTGACTCACCAGTGTTAAAACCATGACATGCCCTTTAATATGCACTATGTGCTCCAAGGGTGCTACTCCCCTTCATTCAAGTTCCATCTATGCGACGTTCCCTTCAAGACGCACTATGTGCTCCAAGGGTGCCACTCGCCTTTTGACTGATTTTGTTAGACATCTTCCCTTGGAGTCAATACTCCGTCGGGAAAACTTGTGGGAGACTAAGGGCCTCTAAGGAATAAGGACCCTACCTTATTGCGTGACCCTTAGAATCATCATGAGCGACTGTCACAGTATGGCCTCAAGACATCATGGACCTCTCGAATTAGGTAATCGTTAACCTACAGTTCAAGCCACAACAAGAGTGATATTTGTTGTGGCAGGGCTGCTACCACACATCTTCCTCAATATATTTGTTTGTTGTGCGTGACCCCTTTACTCAAAATGTGACTCTGATTAGAAAGACATCGCCATCCTGCATCCATCAATGAACATGTCAACGATCTATAAACAACATCATAATACACCAGTCATATGTCGCATATGTAATAATGAAAATACGCAAGCCATAAACCGTCCACTCCCTGACTCGATCCAGAGTCCAAGGAGGTCCATAGATGCCATCAGAATCCTCAATCTATTTGGAGTCCTACACACTTAGGAAAAACCCGTCAGTAACACCTATTGATACAAATAAATTAAATACATATCATCACATCCATAACATCATCAAAATCCATAAGCATAACAGTCAATCATATAATGAACCAGACCACCTACACGGAAGTGTCCTCAAAGAATAATTCTAGTCTGGTGTGCACAAGAGCGAGATGTTACATACACCCCCTCTTGTTTTAAACTTCGTCCCAAAGTTTCACAGTATATGAGTATAGAAATAAAGTATCTCACAATATTCATATGTCTAGCTACCAAACAAAAATGGAAACTGCTGACTCATATCATATGTTTCCTCCAAGGTAGCCGAGTGTGGACTATGATTGTCCCATTGGAACCTGACCTGATCGACAGTCCGACGCTTTAGCTGTCGAATGCGATGGTACAAAAATCGGATTGGCTACGCCATGAGCACACCCTCACCCAACATTTGCCAAGAACTCAATCAATCTCATGTGTAGGATCACTGACCTAAAGTCACACATGGATACAAGATAAACATCATGCAATGCCTCAAAGTATGAGGCACAGATAGCCGTTAGGCCCTTCATAATTATGGTCGATGCGATGCGCATCGACAAACCCTTTTGTCGATGCGATGCGCATCGACAAACCCTTTTGTCGATCCTACACTTATTCCATCCCCTTTCGTATTGTTTGTAATTGTTCTTTCAATTCCTGGATCAATTTTTGTCCTACTAGGACCCCATCCTCAAGTCAATCCCAACTCAAAGGCTTCCGACACAGTCGCCCATAAGAAACTCAAATGACGCCATCTTAATGGGGATTTGATGGCTGTTGTTACATGCAAACGCGGTCGGCAGCCAGAACTATTCCCAACATTTTTGTTTGTCCAACACACACATATGCAAACACAACCTTTCCAAAATGGTTCTTTCCTTCGGCCAACCTATCTATCTCAAGGACATGTTGTACTAAAGTTCAGTGGTGTTCACAAGGCCTCTTGGGAAACTCATCCAAGATTGTCTTGCAAACACTAAATCCCTTATCAGAGACGATTCCTTTGGTATGTTTGGAAGTCTCAAAATCTTGTTGATATAAACTCTAGATATACCTGGTGCTTGATGTGTCATACGCACAGGGAAAAAATGTGAACTCTTCATCAGAGTGTCAACTGTCACGACAGTCGGGTCGTGCCTCCTTACTATCCAGTCCATTCAAATGACCTCCCATGTCGATTCATGAATAGTGTGTGGTCGTAAAAATCCTGCCGGATGTCCATGTTCATCCTTCACCTACCAACCTTCTAGACACCTCGCCATGGAGTTGACGATGTCTACCTTTATCCCTTCCAGAAGAATAAGGGATTAAGGTCAGTCCTCATCTTCATGATTCCTGGATGAGCCATGTACACTACTCTATAAGCTTCGCATAAGATGAAACTTCTCAATTCGTTGTTGGAATATAAGTAAATCAAGTTATTATATATCAAAGATTCATCGTTGTCCACAGTATATCCCTCAATTTTGGTACCAACATGGTGTCTTTCCTGAAAAAATCCTTACCCTCTTTATACCAGTCAACGTCACGTTGTAGTTATAATATTTTCATGTAGATTTGTTTGAAGAGGTATCACTGAAAATATGCGTGGTGTTCGACTCAACGCGTTTGCCACTCTGTTCATTATTCCTTTTAAGTAGGAAATCTCAAAATCGTAATCGATAAGCAGTTCTGACCAATGCATTTTCCATGCGTTCAAGTCAGTTTGCGTAAAATGGTGTTGTAAACCACTGTGGTCCGTTTTTAGTTCAAATTTTCATCCAATCACGTAGTGTCTCCACACTCTCAGAGCATACATGATGGCTAATAGCTCCAAATCATGTGTCACATAGTTCTCCTCATGCTTCCTTAACTTCCTCGAGATGTGAGCGATCACTCAACCGTCTTGCCTCAAGACTCCATCTAAGCATTCCTTGGATGCGTCAGTGCATTCCAGGAATCCCTCATCCAGTCCAGGGACTTTTAGTAGTGGCGTTGTTTTCAACAACTCCTTAAGCCTTCGAAATGCTTTCATGCATTTCTCAGTCCACAAAAAATACTTGTTCTTCTTCTACAATTCCGTAATCGGATTTGATATCTTCAAAGAACCCTCGACGAATCGTCGATAATATCCCACAAAACCTATGAAGCTAAGAACTTCTGGGACATTCATCAGCCCAGATCACTCCACAATAGGCTCTACCTTCGTTGGATCCACAACGATGCCTTCGCCGGAGATAACATTCCCTAAGCAATGAATCCATGATAGCTTTACGACCGCTTCCCGTAATTTTTTCTCTCGCAACACTGTAGTACCAAGCGTAAAAGTTCGTCTTGATCTTTCGTCAACCAAGAAAATATCAAAATGTCGTCAAGGAATACTTTACAGTATTCAAGTAGAGTCTCGACAACCCATCCTTCTTCCGTATGAAATTAACAGGAGCACTCCAAGGCGATACACTTGGACATATAATTCCTAGGTCCCACAACTCCTTTTGTTTCACTTTCAACACCTGTAACTCGGGGGTCGACATATGATAAGGCTTTATTGCCATCGATTCAGTTATAGGTTTTAGGCCAATCATAAATTATATCTTGGATTCGGGAGGCACGCATGGTAATTCTTCTAGGAATCACATCTGCAAACTCTCGTACTAACAAAAGGTCTTCTAATCCTTCTGCCATGCCCTTGATGTTCGACGCTAAGTATGCATATAACTTGGATCCTTGCGCATGCTCTCCTGTAGCTGTAGGGAAGAAATGAACCTCGGGGATACTCCCCATTTTCTTCCTACAATCACACTTCTCTTTCCTTCATCAGCGTTCCAACTCAACCGCCTCATCTTACCATTGAGTATCCCATCATGCGATTCCCACTAGTCCATACTGATCATGTCATCCTAAGACCTTAATATTGTGACATAGGTTGGACTTCATTACACTATCCCCAGGTTAAAGAGACAGTTCATACCCCTTCCTCCAACCATCTATTTGGTACCCGAAGCCACATCGACGAATCTAAACTCGTCCTGTCAAATTCCCTTACCCAAATCCCTTTAGCGTGGTACTAGAATTGGAGCTCTCCATAGCACCAGGGTCTAACAAATACTAAAAGTTCATTTGGAAATGGAACCTGAAGCCTCAAGCACAATAGATTGGTGCTCGGCCTGGTGGTTATTTACCGCAGTTATGAATCTTATGGGCCTTTCCCATCTCTGCCATGGTAGTGTGTCCTATTGACTTAGTCACTCTGGCCCTTTCAACCGAACAGTCTTGCTAGTAAGGTGACTCTCCACATGTCCATCGCCCACCTTTGGTCCTGTACTCCTGGCCTCAGAATAGAAGTTGTTGGTCCACCAACCTAAGATCATGGTATTTTATACTGACAAGCCTAAACGACAGTTGCTAGCGGTGTTGCCACGGATGTGGTGGTCCCCTGTAGGGAGCCCTCTACTGATGAACCTATCTTCAAGGTGTTGTGAACAAGGGTCCTATAGATGTATCTTGATACTAAGAGGGTTGGTCTGGATGATGTGTGATACTACTGCACACGAGATGTTTTCAGTCTAGACGGTCTTGTAGGAGTCTTTCCCGGACTCCTGCGGTCAAATATTCCTTATCTAAGAGGCCTACTAGACTGCATCATGCAACGTCTGAGATATTTATATCCTCACCTTCACACGAAATATGGAGTTAAGTTTGGTCACAGACTTGTTGATCTCCAACTTCTTCATGTTCATATGCAGGGCATATCAAAGTAGCTCCACAAATATTGTCTCATAACCCGACACCATACGACCACCCTATCATAAGGCGTTGAACTCATCGAGCTGGCTCTCAATAAATTCATCTGACAATTACTTCTCCCAGAACTATTCCTCGAACCATTCCCCTAAGAAAAATTTGATGACCATGTTTAGTTGAGGTAGGAGCATCTTCCTCCATATAAGAGTGCTCCCCTTTATCTAAAGACCGCCTATGTAGACCTTCGTGCTAGAGGTTAAAATCGTGAAGCATGAAGCCCATCGACTGGCTCTCCAACCATTCCTCGACGACTTAGCATCCGTGGAACTCGTGGAATTGGGAACTTAAACCTCTCAATATTTCCATTAAAGATACCAGTACTGGCTAGGGCGTGTTGTGGACCCTCTGGGGTACAGGCGCCCTAGCCTTATCTCAGCACAGATGGTTAGTCAAGGCCTCTGACATTTCCCTAGAAGGACCCTGTCAGACCCAACACATCCTGCACGACAATCCTCTCATGCTCAAGAATTGTTATTCTCCTTGGGGGTTTGGAACCCTCTAGTGCAGGTGCTACTGGAGGTTTTAGGCCTCCTCCACTGACACCATGTCACGAATCTCTACGGTGTCCTCTAACCGTGATTATCGCAAGGACAGGTTAATAATTCAATTAGTGTTGAGTTAAAATCAAGGGTTCAATTCAGTGGAAGGCATGGCTATCGACAATTGTAGGGTTGAACTCACTTTGATACCATATGCAACAACCCTTCCGTTAAAACTAGGAAAGTGAAGCACAAAGGTATTTTTTTTATATTTTTTTTTATCAGAAGAAAAAAATTGACACAAGATCACTGCAACGCCTACTCAAAAACATCACAATTAAAAGTGGTACCATCTACTGGTCATGAAATCACTAATGACGCATTCAATGCATCAACAAAGGATAGTGACACCTAAACCTAAATAGTGTATACGATAGGCACATCATAATCATCTTGAAACAATCATAACACATTCAATCAGATAACACAAGGTCAACACGAGATAACATAAAGATAACGGAAGGAGCATGAAGATATCATGAGAGAGACATAAAGTTACTAATCAGTCTCATGTTGACATAAATTCATGATGCAAGATTAATCCACATTGAATTCAAGGGTGCAGGAGAAAAATTATGAAGCAATCACATGCCCACTTAAATTAAGGTGCGCAAGTAAAATCAATTTTATTTTCAAGGCGCGTGCGTGATCTATATTCTGAATTTAACATAAATCAACATCAATCAATGCGCGCATTAATATTGAATACTTAATTAATCATACAACATCAAAATTCCATGCACGCAAGGTCTAATTATC
>JZKD02S0246331.1:0-11046 GCA_000966675.3 Picea glauca
TTTTGAATCATCTTGTACTTGAACATTTAAGTGGGGTAAAAGGAGGTTACCCCCTCGAAGAGGCTTATTATTTGAAATTATCTCTTTTTCAAGGCGTTGAGTACTTTTTCTGAGGGTTTTCTATGCTATATTGATATTTGGTTCTTAACAGCCTGTGCCATATACTGTGCCTGCTGCCATAGCCAACCCTTAACAACCCATTTATGCACCTGTTGTTACAACCAACCTAGACCAGTCAACTGTTGCACCTGTTGATGCAGGAAACATAGAATAGTCAACTCCTGTGCCCTCAACTGCACCAGCCATTAAAACCTCGATTGTAATTCCCCATAAACCCACTGTGAATACCAAACACAAAATCAGAATCACTTCCCACACAACTCAAAAATGCCTCGACAATGTTTAGAAAGAACATAATCCAAACCCTATTGCTATGGAAGTAATTGAGCCTCACAAACCTCAACCCTTGGCCGCAATAGAAATTGTTGATGACCTCACTCCTACTCCTAAAGCTAAGAAACGGGCAACTCCTGCCCCTATTTCTACTTTACCGAGGAAGAAAACTAGGTAAGAAAAGTTAATTACAACATAAGTTCAGACCCCCACTGTAACTAACAACATGACAATTACTTCTACTATTGAGCCAAAAATAAATCAGAATCCTTATATCGCTGCAACATCCATTGGAACCCCTACTGTCACTGCCACTGAATTGCCTCAGAAAACAAAACGTCGATCTAAAATAAAATCTTAGAAAGATATCGACAAAGTTGTTGCGATAGAGTGTCATAATCTTGTTGATACTCAGACACTTCCAGATTTTGATATCAATGATACCAATCTAAGTGAAAGGATAACCGATTTTATGGAGGTACATATTCCTGGTTTCACCCTGTGTAAGGAATTCCAAGACACTATTTTATCATTGCAAGAAGAATGTCAACGAGTTGCACCAGAATCATCGGATCTGCTTGATGGTTATGTACATCATTCGTCAGGTGACAAGGTATAGATATTACCAGACCCCAACATCCCAGAATTTCCTCCTTGTATGGTTGTTGAAGAACTCCCTCCTTCTTGTATCTTGATTATTTAAGAACTCCCTCCTTCTTCTAGCTTGATTATCGAAGAACACATTCCTTCTCCTAAACGTAAGAGGAGATCTTCTGTTTTTATATATACTTTACTAAAAAGGAGAAATAGGTCAACAAGACTTGCTGAAGTTGCAGTTGGATGGACAAATATAGAGAAAGTAGTGCCCATTCTTCGCCCATTATCCTCAGTTTTTCAAAATGAGGTTATTACACAAGAACCAACCTCTTCCCTGAACTTAGTTGTTACACAAGAACCATCTAACTAGGAAGAGTATTTCACACAAGAACCAGCTGACCAAGAAGAGGCTGTCACACAAGAACCAGTCATGCCAGATGTAACTATTACACAAGAACCAGTTACAAAAACTAGAGAGGATAATGACAATGTACCACTTGCTTAGCTATTTGCTAAGATTGAAAATAAGATACAAGGTATTGAGAATGCCAATATTGTTGAACTAAGGAAATAAAATTACCACCTCAAAGCATAGTTAGATTCCCTAATGAAGGACTTGCAGGTTGCTCAACAAAGAAACTCAGGGAATTCAATTTTGGAAATATTAGCTCAGGCGACAACAATTATGAAGGAGAATGAAGAGCACATGTGCTACCAATGTGGTGATATTTATTTTTGGGCAGGATATAAAATTTTCAAAGTACCAATGAATGGATAGGCTGAGGAACCAACCAATTTCTCAGTGAAAACAGAATGTGACCTTATTGTTCCATAGGAACCAGTAAGCCAGAGGAGATCTCGACGTCATAAAGTAGCTATTGGTTTACCAACAACTTTAAAACAAACACCTCTGTTACACTCACCAGTCATAACTCTAGCAACTTAGACTACTTCTGTTCTTGAAGACAAAGCAACACAGAAAGATTTTTGAAAATAACATATATTGGGGGTACACACAGGTTTTTCCAATACTGGTACTTAGTGATTGTCTTAGCAATTTTGCATTGGAGGAGTCACCTCCTTAACCCAGACTCAAATTGAGGCTTGAATGAGGTTTGCATGAGGACATGCAATGTTTTTAGTTGGGGGGCATGTTAGGACTCAAAAATGTCCCCTTTTCACCATCTCTTTTGCTCATTCAACCTTACCAATTCTATGCTAAATGCCTAATAATTGTTGCTAAGACCCTTTTTCCCAAGGTATGCATCATTAATATTGATGTTATATTTTATTCACTTTAACATGTTGGATTGGTAGCGTTTCTCATATTTTACCCAAGAATATTCAACTAATGATTAAAATGTGTAGAACAACCAAGTCTTAAAGAAAGATCGTTGTTGTTACACAAGGTCGTTACAGTTGTGCGCCAAATCTGCATGTTGTTACATGAATACAACAATTGTGCACCCATTTTGGAAGCTGCTATACCTACTGCAACATATATCCACCGATCCTGGAAGCTGGTCCCTCATGCAAATTCAAATCATGAAGACTGATCCTCAAGGCTGTTACATGTTTTGGTTCAAACTGATGATGAAGATCATTTAACAGATTTTGTATATCATATGAACAGCTTGAGAATATTCAATTCTCAAATCTGTTCTAAGTATGTTTTCAACTGAATAACTCTATCTTTAAATAACAGAGCCTTTGTAATCATTACTACCGAATTTTAGTTGTGAACAGAGAGTGAAGAATAACACATTGTATATGAACCTTTTTGGTGAATTAATAAAGAAGTGGATTGAGTTTCGTTAACCTACTATAGTCTATTTTTGAGTGGATTTTGTGAGAGGGAAAGGGCCCACCTTCCTCACAAACTCCCCTTTGTTTTGTTGTTTTAGATTAATCGCTTTGATTTGGATAATTGATCTATTTATCATTTCTAGCATATATATGTTGTTACAGTCAATTCCTTTATGTTTAATGTGCATCTGTGTGTCTCATGATAATTAAAGTAAATTGTTAGATACTGCTGGAGAATTTCTTTCCTTTCTTGAATTAGATTTAACCTTTGAAAACAAAAGTGTGAATTCCTTTTCTAAATTTAAGTAGGTCTCCTTTCAAAAAGTAGCACAGAGTTTCTTTCTGCAAGAGTAAAATAGAAAGTTAGAATAGATTAAGATAATCCAAGATTCTTATGCACCCATCAGTTCAGGATTTCATTTATGCAAGTGTGATTTCAATTCTGTAGAAGCTCCATCTGTGTCAAGAACTTGTGTTAAAGTTCAATCTTTCAATTTGGTTTCTTACTGCAATTTGAATAATGTTGCTTCCATAATATAACATAGACTGTGCACGATTATCTTGCAATAACAAAACTTCCCTGGGTTTGACAATTTATACTGAACACCTTAATTATCTATTTAATTAGACAATTAAAGTGCCCAACACACCTCATCAACTCACCAACTACATGTCCCAATATGTATCCCATCCATATGCCAAATTCATGCATCAATTTTCCCAACAAGTGAGATTCCAATAATACATCATAAGATATATCAATAAAACTCAAAATATGTACCAGCCATGTACCCCAACATATCAACCTTAATCCTCCATTTACTACAACAAATACTAAGGATCCATCAATACATGTACTATTAGTATGCTTCAATATATCAATGACATCTCTAGCTAGCATCATCCTGATATATCACATAACCAAGGTGCCATAACTTTACTGTTATAACCATCATTTTTCTTTAACAAAAAATGTCTCAATCCATACTCATGGGTTAGTCCCATGCATCCAAGATGGTCTTTCATTATTTTTATCATCACATTACATAATCCAATACAGAATCATGAAAACCTACAAAAAATAGTGTCAGAACTTGCAACAAAGTGTTATACCATCACATCAAGCTGCAACCCATGTGCATTGCCTTTTTCCGAAGGATTTACCACATATACACGACCTGCTTCACAACATATCACGTATGTACGTGACATATTCAAGGTTAGCCTGCATATGTACACAATTGATACCACTGTCACCCACATATACCTCAGTAGATGACTTACTATAGCTTCCCTTAAGGCTTCCATTCTGCTCTGGTTGCTCAATATTCTTCACCCACTTCTGAAGGTGTCCCTGCTTCTCAAAACTTGAGATTTAAGCATCCATATTTTGAAATATGTCTCCCTTCCTTACTTCATTCCTTCTTATATCCATGCTATGTGAAGTCCTCATCATGGACTTTCTTCTTGTATTCCAACAATCTTGGAATTTGTGGCCAAATCCACTACAGTTGTAGCATCTTATGTTGTGACAGTGAACAACAATGTGTCCTACTTGATCACATCTCTAACACCTCATGGTGTTATAAAATCTTCCATTATATATCCTTTCATAATATCTACATTCAAAAGATTTGTGACCATATCGATTACATGAATAACAATGCCCATGAAAAATACTTTCATACATTTGCTTTGGTGTCCCAAGGATACCTTCTTGATGTCTTCCTTTCTTTGTTCTTTTGAAATTTTCTTTTCCTTGTGTAGATGTTTTATTTGCAACATTTTCTTCATCCTTTTAGGGACTTACCTCATGCTTCTTTGAGGTGCTTTCTTCAACATGTGTAGCTTCTTTCTTGTATCCAAGAACTGATTTATCATTGGGTGATATTTGACTTTCCAAGATCTCACTCAAGATTTGTGAGCTATTCAAGAATTTATTTGACTTCTCTACTTTCTTTCTAAGATCAATAACTCCAGCTTCTAACTTATGACATGACTCTTCCTTTTCATTTATTTGATTCTTCAATAATTTCTCTACCCTTTTGGCTTCTTCAATTTGGATCTTGAGATGGAAAATGGTTTCAAGACTTTTGCTAATCTCATCATCTACCTTCTTATCATACTTTTTATTCCTTGGTCTTGTGATCTCTTCTTCCTTTTCTTGTAATTAAGTCTTATTACTCTCTTCTTCCTTTTCTTGTAATTGAGTCTTATTACTCTCTTCTTGTTCCTTGAGAATTTCCCTTAACTTCAAGATGTGCCTTTGACTCTTTTTAAGAAACTTCTTTGTGTTATCCGAAAGATATCTATAGTCTATATAGTAGGGGTTATTGCTATATTCATATAGAATTATTTCAATTTTCTCTTTAAGCTCCAATAGTTTTTCTTCTACTTCTTCCACAAGATAACGATCAACTGATTTTATACAAACTAATTCTAGATCTTCTTCACTAGTAGAGAAAAATTCAACATCATCGCATTTTGACTTATTGTAATCAATGGTTTGTGGATATTATTTACCTTCATTTGAAATGTCTTCAAGATATTCCTCTTTGCCAACATCATCACATGATTATTTGCCTTCATTTGTAATGTCTTCAAGATCTTCCATTTTTCCAATATCACATTTAGAAATAATGCAATCAAGATTTTTTGGAGATTCTTTACCTTCATTCTTCTTGATGGAGTTGTCTTCAAGGTCTTCCTTTTTTCTTTGATATGTATCCTCTAGCTTTAGCCATAGATCATTGGCAGAAGTGCATTGTCCCATTTTCTCTTTGATAGGGCTTGAGAGTCCACTAAGAATGGTATTCAGAGCCAATGCATCATTCTTCTTTCCTTCCCTTTGAGCTGCAAAATTTGACTTGTTCTTCAATGAAACTGATCCACCAATGGCTTCCTTCCACATACCTATTCCCACTTCCATCAAATGCATTCTCATCTCTATTCTCCAAGTAGAATAGTTTTCCTCATCAAGGATTGGAACTTCATCATCCATTTTTGTGTCCATGGAGCTCCTCCAAGATTGTTAAGGCTTATAGTGAATGCCTCGCTCTGATACCAATTGTTGGACACACCTACCACACTCAGAGGGGGGGTGAATGAGTGTGGGGCTCTTTTTCACAAAACTTCCCACTTACACAAAACTCATTAGTTAGCATTCAACATTTATTAATTACTCATTGATGTCATTTATACCTAGTTAGATGTGAACACATATCAACAATATGTATTGAAAATATATCATCAACAAGTCATCACCACAAGGAACTTAAATAACACAAGATGTATGTACAATTTTTCTTTTTATTACAGACTACAATCCTTGGGGTTTATCAGCAACAACTGAATAGAGTAAAACTCTACAAGAGCACCAACTCTATATGAAATACTCAACTTAAATCCTCAACACCAACTGAGTTAAGGCAACAATCCTCCATAGATATAAATCTGTCACGGGTACGCGACCTGTTAGTAGTGCAACCCACGTGTGTACACGCCCTGGCTCACTACAGCCAGTGTATGTACGCAACCAATCTATAATGTAACATGTGCATACTTCTAAGAAACTAGGGTTTTGCTTTGCTTCACATATTCAAATATTTTTCTCCCTGCAGTCACATTCTCTTCTCTCTTTCACTGTCCAAACTAACCACTATCCAGTCACAACACATCCAAGCTCTCCAATATCTTATTCATGCTTCTTAATCATACAATAAAAATGCTACTCAAACATGTGTAAACAACCAGTATACTATAACCATCATATCAATATTGAATCATAAGAGTGATGCTCACTCCATCAACCAACTCAAACCATATCATAACAACCATACCAAGAATTCCTTAAGCATTCACCAAACAAACAAGAATATCCATCAAGTCAATAATATCACCATACCAAAATCTCTGTGGAAGATTTGAGCCCATAGAGTGCAGATCTAGAACCTACTCCAGTCTTCAACAACCAATCATCATATCAAACACAAATCTCCATGATTTTATCTACTATACGTGCCCTGTCCTCATACAACCCGCATGTGTACGTGCCTGGTGTTACACATCAAAATTGCTCAGCTGGATAAGTGTCGCATGTCCCTCTCATTTGTTGTAAGTGTCACATCTTCCCTACAACTTTCGCAAGTGTCGCAAGTTGGTCACTAGTGTCGCAAATGATGTTCAGATATATTGTCATGACAACGACACTAAGAAGGCACTTATAATACCTCACATGACTGATTTGAAGGAGGAGAACTGGTTTACTGAACTCAAATAACTCTTGACACCTGAAAGGAGCCCAAAAAAAAAGGTTTGGAGGGGGAGCACTCCCCTACTTCAGCCCCAGAAGCGCTGGCGCTCCCCTACAATGCTTCAGGGAGTGTTATAATGCTCCCCAGGCCCCTCTGAAGGAGTGTTGCTCATCTTGAGAGCGTTGGCACTCCCCAAGGCTTACCAAGAAGCACTGCAGTGCTCTGATGCCCCTTCTAAGGGAGCGCTTCCTAATCTGAGGCAGTAGTTGGCCCGTTGAGGAGAATAAGGGGAGGATCTTTCGATATTAGGAGTCAGTTGTGCTCGAATTCTTGATTTCATCGAGAAATCCCTGATCTAAGGAGAAGGTTCCCAACTTGTTCTAAAGATAACTCAAGAGGTTAAGCTCCTCTTAACCTATATAAACAATCTCTATGATGGTGGAAAGGGGGAAGAATTGAAGTTATGAAACTTATGATCTTGGAGGAAACTTACAGCCAGCCAAAGGAGAGTGATCAGTGAAGCTGCTGTTATCTAGGTTGTGGAGCTTTCAGGCAAGGGTTAGACGAAGGGGACTTGATGAAGCTGTCGCATTCGCATCTACGATTGTAAGTACTGTTGTCGTTATTCTCATCAATATGACACGCTTGGCCTGTTTCTTTCTAGTTTGTGTCTAATGTCACATGAACTTATCACTAGTTGATAGATCTATTTTCAAGCTAACATCAATAGAGTAGGAAGCGGTTGTATCTTGTTTTGTCCACAGGATCCAGCGAAGAGCAAAGGATTGGAGCGCAACTCGTAGCGTGCAGGGACAAACGTCGATAAGAAGGTACTTCTTTCATCCTTCCTTCTCATGTGTTAGTTTAGATATATTTGAAAGGAAGTCAGTGTCCATGATAAGCATTTTTCTGTCTAGGGTTAAGGTCAAGATCTAGAGGTGATCTACCTGTCCGCAGGGAGATTTTCCTACAACAAAAACTGGCGACTCCACTGGGGAGATAGCCTCAAATCGAAACCTCTTATTTGGATTTTTCTCCTCATTGACCTTGTTCTATCCCTTGATTGTTTCGGACCTGGTTCAATCCTCTTTGATTAGTTTCATGAGCTGATTGGCTCCTTACTTTATCACATTCAGCATATTTGTCAAGCTTGAATCCCAATTTTTGGAATTTTTTGACATTTCTGGGGATTTTAGACCCTAGCGCCCCTATCCTAGTGTTCACAGAGTGCCAGCGCTCCCCCATACCTTTGCACAGAGCGCTATAACACTCCTTTCCCTTGGCAACAGAGCGCCAACCTCTTTTTGGCCAAAAAACCCTCCAGAACTACCTTGTTTAGGGTTTGCCTATGTGTGTCTTCTGCTGAGTGATCTAGTGAGTCAATTTTTCTTTCTTTTCAGCCTTGACATCTGTCCTTTTTGAAGAATAAACACCTTGTTAGTTGGATCTTGTAGCCTTCTTCACCATTTTCATTGAGGTTTTCTTATTGAGTGAAGCTTGAAACCCATGCATTACTTTTCTCTTCTCTTCAGTTGAGTAAAAACCCTGGTGAAGGTCATCAAAGGCCTATAGACCTCTTTGTCTTGATTTCAGTCAAGGTCATTGTTCTTCAACTTTTGCTTTTGGGTGTGAAGTTTGTTTTCTCTTTGATTGTCTCTCTTTCTATCACTTTTTCGTTTTGATTGCTACGAAAGGGTGTATTGTTTGTGTGATTTTTTGCGTGTGCTAGTTTGGTTTTCATCCATACCAAGAAGATAATTAGCAAGACGAGAATTGTGTTGTATTGATCATCACTCATACGCAAACAATAAAAAAGAAAAAAAAAGGCATCTGCATGATTGATTGTGCATATCAGAAGTTATCTTAAAAGTTTTTGCATTACATCAGGATTTGATTGAGAAAAGAATTGTTTGAGGGCATTCCTTATTTGTGCTAGATTAGTGAAAGAACTCTCTCTCTCCCTTAGCTAGATGTTCATCGAAAGAAAATGACTGCTTATCATATTTGATGCATTCTTTCGGTCGGAGTCATAATTCCATTTGTTTCACTTCCATGCACCCCTTTGTGTAAAGAACAGCCATAAAAATCAACGCTAATTAAAAGTTATCTAGAACTTTTTCTTTTCTAGGATCCTCCACCAACAGTAGACCAGGCTTAGTACTTTGGATTATGGCTGTGAGCATAACTCTCCAAAGTTTCTAAAACAAACAATAGCATCCTGAGTTAGGGAGAGTAAATCCAGTTATCGTATAAGTTTCCCTGGGATCCCCCTCTCACACAGGGGTTACGCACGAGGTCGCATTCAGATAAGCTACCCTCTGTGGTTTAACTGATTGTGGTGGTCGGATCGTATTATGGGGGTCACTTTGAGGTAAATCCACAATTACTGCGTGGAAGCCTTTTATTTGATTTCGGGCTTGATACCTTGCCCGTACGTTCGGATCGGACTGTCGACTGTTCCCGCCCAGGGGCTGACTGCGAATTGGTAACCTTAGTGGCCATTATCTTTAGGGTCTTACACAAGGTGACGGTGACGGGAAGTCTCACTGTACCTGGAGAAAACATTGGTCAAACTCACTCGGGTTCCTTGGAGGGTAAATCCACAATTACTGCGTGGAAGCTTGCACCAAGGCGTAAGTCTGTTAAGAAGGTCACCATTGTAACTGTTCCACCCTATCCCCGCCCCTTCTAGACTTGATCACGCGGCGTTGGATTTCATCACCAACTAGTACGGTCATCAAAAGAAGGTCCTGTTTGCTTGGTTGTGATTCTTAGATTTTTTTAGCGTGTGTTGTTTCTTTTCGTTAGTTGACCATAGATTTCTTTCGCCGACTCTTCTCCGCCAACATTGACCCTCCACGCCACTCGCGGAGGCTACAGGGACTTCCTCCAAAAAATATGGAAGGAAACACCCCTTTACCCCCTCATTCCATGGATGAATATCCTCAATAGAGCGAGGTTCATAATGCTACAACTTCTCAGGAAGAAGTTCCCATCCCTCTGGAGAATTTCCGAATTGTCTCAGAATCTCCGGAAGCTTATCGCATTCCGGAGGAATACGAACGACAGATCCTCCACCTGAATTCCACTGAAGAATTTGTGGTCATCCATCCTTCTGACATTCCGGCTGGGTCTTCTCAGAACCCTTTAGACAGTGACCCTTTTTGGATTACGGACGTTGTTCGAAGTCTACCACGCTTGGTGAGAGATATTTATGGAACAGGAGAAGGTGTCGATGCACCCTTTTCCTATACTGTACCCCCAAATCATTTCACCGGTACTACCACTTTTATGGCCACACCAACCGTTGGTCCGAACATACCGTTCGTTGGCCCAAGGTCTACAATTCCCCTCCAGACAGCCCATTCGACAATAGCCCCACACATTCCGACTATCCCTGCCGGTAATGCGGTAGTTAATCAAGCCCCGATTGGCACACCTATAACACCAAGACCTACACTCCCTTTTGGATTTAGGGCATTGAATGATTCCGCTACCACCACTGCCCAAACCACTACCCAAACTATACCAGGAATTTCCATACCTATCCAACAACCCGGAGGGACTGGTCTTGGTGGTCCTAACCCGATCGGTGGCACCGATCCATCATTGACATCTGGATTTTAGATCCCGGGAACTCTACCTCAAACTGGGGGGCATCCTCCCTCCGGAGGACAAATTCCATTCAGAGGGAACCCTAACATTGGGGGGCATCCTCCCACCGGAGGAAAAATTCCATTCGGGGGGCACCCTCATGCTGGGGAGCAACCTCAATCCGGAGTACACCATCAACCACAAGGACAAAATGTGTTCGCCGCACCTAATCCGTGGAGCATCCCTTTTCAAGGAAATCTGCATGCCTCCATAGGACAAAATGTGCAAACTCCGCAACAACCCCCTTATGGACAAATGCCAAACCCACCCTATAATCCACAAAACCCATCCGGTTATCCTCCACTCACCAACACTTCTCAAAACATCTCAAATCCTATGTACC